>PVIU01003287.1:0-148654 GCA_004026605.1 Ondatra zibethicus
AAAAAAAAAAAAAAACAGGACCAGATGGTTTCAGCACAGAATTCTACAAGATTTTCAAAGAAGAATTAATACCAATACTTCTCAAATAGTTCCACACAATAGAAATAGAAAGAACATTGCCAAAAATTGTATGAGGCTACAATTACCCTGATGCCCAAACTACACAAAGAAAGACACCCTTCACAATAGCCACAAATAGCATAAAATATCTCAGAGTAACTCTAACCAAACAAGTGAAAAACCTGTATGACAAGAACTTTTAGTCTTCAAAGAAAGGAATTGAAGAAGACACAGAAAATGGAAAGCTCTCCCATGCTCTTGGGTAGGTAGAATCAACATAGTAAAAATGGCAATCTTACCAAAATCAATCTATAGATTCAATGCAATGCCCATCAAAATCTCATAAAAATTCTTCACAGACCTCAAAAGAACAATACTCAACTTCATATGGAAAAGCGAAAAAAACAACAAAAAAAAAACCATGTTAGCCAAAACTATCCTGTACAATAAAGGAACTTCTGACTTCAAACTCTACTACAGAGCTACAGTACTAAAAGCAGTGTGATATTAGTATAAAAGCAGACAGGAAGACCAGTGGAACCAAATCAAAGACTCAGATATCAATCTACACACCTACGAACGCCTGACTTTTGACAAAAAAGCAAAAAATATGAAATAGAAAAAGGAAGGCATATTTAACAAATGATGCTAGCATAACTGGATATTAACATGTAGAAGAATGAAAATAGATCCATATCTATAGCCATGCACAAAACTCAAGTCCAAATGGATCAAAGACCTCAACATAAAACTAACCACACTGAACCTCATAGAAAAGAAAGTGGAAGTACACTTGAACGCATTAGCACAGGAGACCACTTCCTAAATATAACCCCAGCAGCACAGACACTGAGAGCAACAGTTAATAAATAGGACCTCCTGAAACTGAGAAGCTTCTGTAAAGCAAAGGACATGGTCAACAAGACAAAATGACAGCCTGTAGAATGGGAAAAAGATCTTTACCAACCCCACATCAGACAGAGGGTTGATTGATCTCCAAAATATATAAAGAACTCAAGAAATTGGTCATCAAAAGAACAAATAACCCAATTAAAAAAAATGGAGTGCAGACCTAAACAGAATTCTCAACAAAGGAATCTAAAATGGCTGAAAGACACTTAAGGAAATGCTCAACATCCTTAGCCATCAGAGAAATGCAAATCAAAACAACTCTGAGATTCCATCTTACACCTGTAAGAATGGCCAAAATCAAAAACTCTGATGACCGCTAATGCTAGAGAAGATGTGGGGTAAATGAAACGCTTCTGCATTGCTGGTGGGAGTGAAAACTGGTACAGCTGCTTTGAAAATCAGTATAGCGATTTCTCAGAAAATTAGGAAACAACCTACCTAAAGACCCAGCAATACCACCTTTGGGTATATACCCAAAGGATGCTCAATCGTACCACAAGGACATGTGCTTAACTATGTTCATAGCAGCATTGTTTGTCATAGCCAGAACCTGGAAACAACCTAAATGACCCTCGACAGAAGAATGAATAAGGAAAATGTGGTATTTACACAATGGAGTACTACACAGCAGGAAAAAAAATAATGACATCTTGAAATTTGTGGGCAAATAGATGTATCTAGGAAACATATTGAGTGAGGTAACCCAGACCCAGGAAGACAAATATCATATGTACTCACTTGTGAGTGGCTTTTAGACATAAAGCAAAGAAAAACCATCCTACAATTCAGAATCCCAGAGAACCTAGACAACAAAGAGGACCCTAAAAGAGACATACATGGATCTAATCTACATGGGAAGTAGAAAAAGACAAGATCTGCAAAAGTGAGTAATTGAGCAAATACACTGAGATCATTTAGGTTCCCTGAACGTCATTGAGAAGCAACTTATTCCCCCCACACACACACTCTGTCCTAAGATCACATATGAATACATTTACACCGGGAAATCTTCTAGAATCATATCAGTAGGTCATATCTGCCTTTGAGAGCTCTGCTTACTAATAAAATGATTAAACTCCTTCCATCTTCTTGAATCTGTCTCATGATGGTTAAGAAACCATATTCTAAGTGGAGGCATTTCCAGATCAAAATTTTCTTTTTTAAAAAAATACCTTTTATTAAGTTTTTAATAATTTCATACATGTATACAATTCATCTTGTTTGGGCTGTGCAGATGGCTCAGCCATTAAAAATCATATTCACAACCAAAATGACAGCATATCTTAGTCATAGCAACCTCTCAACCTCCCCAAATACCCCCAGACACCACCTACACATCCCCTTCCCCTTCATGCCCTCTTTTTCTCTTTTTCTTTTTTCTTTTTAACCCACTGAGGCCAGTTAAGCTGTCTGCTTGAATGGTGACTGGTTTTCCTGGTTTAATCTTGAGCAGGCAACCAAAACTGTAGTGAGTTCCTAGGTGTGATGCCCTCTCAGGTTCAAAGGATAGCTTTTTCAGAACACTTCCACATCCGCTGGCTTTTTTGCTCTTTCTACTCCCTCTTCGGTGGTGCTCCTTGTGCCTAGAAGAATTGATAAAGCTGTCCCACTTAGAAGCACCCAACAGTCCCTTGTTCACAGCACTTTGACCAATCATGAGCCCACATTAACTACCAACCACTGCAGAAAGATCTTTTCTAGCCAAGGCTGAAATCAGCAGAAACACATGGGTATAGACACAAATATTAAGAAGTCAATTTGATGACATTTCCATTTAGCAAAGAAATGGTAGTAGGTTCTCCCATAGAGCCTATGGCCTCTCCAGTCATGAATTGTGACCAAGTTTTCTGTACTTGGTATGAATCCCCTCCTGTTGGGCAGGCCTCAGATCTAATCAGAAAGCAGTTGGTGGCCACCCCTAACTTGTATACCAATGAGCACATTTTGCCTAGCAAATTGGTGTTGTAGTATTCATGGTTTACCAGTAGGTAAAAGCAATGATGACTTTTATCCGCCAGAAAGTGCACATTTAGGTACTATGAAAGCTAACCAAATGGGAGGAAGTCTTCAGATCGGTTCCAGCTTGATTTCTGCAACCAAGCATATTGTGTCTTCAACAATAGTCTTACTAGATAGTTCAGGTAGGCAAACAAAAGCAATAGTCTGTGCTGTTTGGTGGGCTCTGAGCCTCCCTGACTAATAATTTGTAAGTTGGTATCCCATGTTCAGCACTGAGATGTTCATTTAACCACCCATATTGTCCAATGGAAGCATCATCCAGCCCTCCAGAGCATCTGCTCAGACTTCTTTTCATTACATATTTGTGGTGGTTTGAAAAAATGCCCCCCCCACAGGAAGTGGCACTGTTAGGAGGTGTGGCTTTGTTGGAGTTGGCATGGCCATGTTGGAGAAGCGTGTCACTTTCGGGGTGGGCCTTAAGGTGTCCTTTGCTCAAGCTATGCCCAGTGTGACACACAGTTGCTTCTGCTGTCTACAGATCAAGATATAGAACTCTCAGCTCCTTCTCCAGCACCATGGCTGCCTCCATGTCCCACCATGAGGATAATGGACTAAACTTCTGAAACTGTAAGCCAGCCCCAGTTAAAGGTTTTCTTTTATAAGAATTCCCATGGTCAGGGTATCTCTTCATGGCAATAGTAACCCTAACTAAGACAATATTTTAAGTAGCTTACAAAATTTCCACAAGAGGTTTTTTGGGGGGTTGTTGTTATTACACTGTTGCTCATGAGCTGTGTGTGTGTGTGTGTGTGTGTGTGTGTGTGTGTGTGTGTGTGTGTGTGTGTACCATGATGGAGTTTAGAAAACAATCTGTGGAAGCCAGACTCTCCTTCCACCATGTGGATCCCGGAGTTTAAATCAAGATCATCAGGCTTCTGGGGCAGGTGCCTACATCCAATGATCCATCCTGCTGCCCCTCTAAGGATTTTTCATATATCCTATTATTTGACAAATAGTCTCTTGACCCCCCTCCTTTCCCCTGAATGCCCCATCCCTGCTTAAACCTCTCACCATCAGTACCCTCCCCTCCTCTACTTTCATACCACTGGTCTTCCACTAGCCTCTTAGTCCTGAAGTCCTGGTCAAACTTCTATCCCTAGTCCATCTGAAAACAGTCAGAATGGATGGGGGATTTGGCAAGGAGGACTTTCCCCCTCCCTAACAATTCTGGGGCTCTCTGTCACCAACCTGACTTTACAACAGAGCTTTCAATGTAAGAATTTGTCCTCCTGTGTTTCCATGGTTCCCAGGAGGGCATGGCAAAGCTCTTCCAGTGGTTGTCAGAGCTGTCCTCACAGCCTTCCACAGTGTCTAATGCCTCAGAGCCAAGATCATGTGTGCCCTGGTGTGACACCTGAGGACTTAGAAAATTTATTTCATTTGGTCAAACAGTCTGTTAGATCTGGGAGTTTCTGCATGATTTATACCATTCAAATTGTTTCAAATGGACCCAAATAGCTGGGGATTTTTTGTTTTGTTTTGTTGTTTTCTTTTTTGCTGTATTAACTGAAGATTCAGGTACCTTCTAAATCCACCATTACAAGCTTCAAAATATGGTAGCTAACACGACCCATAAAGTTGGTAGAATCAATTTCTTTTTAAGCAGAAAGAAACCCTTAAATCATTCCTTCGCATCAGCTGCACCATCGTCGGGCAAATATGCTATAGAACTTCACAGAAATATGATTTGATCTGAGAACATCTGTAGCCGTATGGAACATATTTTCCCCAGGACTTCACTTCGAGCTCTCTATACAAATCAGATGTTCTCCACAGAATCTGTGACATGTCTTAGGATTCTTGAATTCACATCAGTTACGCCTCTGTCTTGAATGGTGCCAATCTGAGTTGAAACCCTGCCAACCTTCTTAGCACCGCCACCAGCAGACTTAATTAATCTGCGGGTCCTGTGCATAGGCAGATTAAAATCAGGAAGTACATAGACACACGGACTTTCTGCTTCCCTAGAGACTCGAGTCGCATCTCAGCAAGTGACACCCTGAGAGCCCCGTTGTCCCTGTTCACATTTGCTGTGGCACTACTTGTCTCACGGTGGCTGACAGGGTCCTTCACCAGTGGCCTGAAGTCCTTTAATCATGCAAAATTAAAATACTTCAGCATAACTTGTCCTGCCCCAGTGTATTTTTGATTATAAAATGGAAGAGCAGCGGTGTGATTAATAGCCTTTACTAAACGGGAAGTCTTCCTCTCTTACACTGGTCTCTGTCACAAATGTTCAGTGAATTACATCTGAAGTATACATCATAAAAAAAGGAACCCACTTAATTAATTTTGATGACATTATTTCAGAGATACACAAATATGTACATTCAAGGATATTCTTCTCCAAATGATTTAGAAATGCTAAAGATTTAGAAAGAATTGTGCGATAGGGGACCTTTATAAGATCCTTACAAAGAGCGTTCTCTTTTGAAAATTAATGTGCCAAAAGGATTTTTACTTTCATAAAAAAAAATTACTATTAAGTGATCAAAAAAGAAATTTTAAAAGCCATATCACACCCTAATAGAATTCTGCTCATGTTTTTTAAACTATGAATATTGATATCATGTGGAAATAAATGTGGCAAAACAGGCCAAATGGTGCAGGCAGCTGTGGTGGGTTGTGAGTAAACTGCATTTTTTTAGTTCTTGTTTGCAACACTTCCAAACTGTGACCTATAATCCCCAAACAGAAAGAGGTAGCCCAAGGTGGAAGCAAAGGACAGCAGACTCCCGCATCAGGTACCCACAGAGACAGAATGCTCAGGAAGACTTGAGAATCTGCACCCACATCCGGGAATGCTGATCCTGCTCCTTGAGAGAACACTCCTTTCGCAGCTCCACTGGAGGGCTTTTGACCCTGCCCTGTTCTGTGGCCCTCTGTAAATGTGTGTTCATGCCTGTGCGTGTGTGTCTGTGGCCCCTTTTCTTTCCACCGTGTGCCCTTTTTCTTCCAAACAGCAAGCCCCCAGAGTCCTGTCGAGGCAGCAAGAGGAAAAGGAGGCGTCTTTGGCTTGGTTGGGGAAGGCTTCGCGTGAGACAGGGTGTTCCCGGAACAAATGGAAAGACGTCTTCTAAGATCTGTAACATGGTATCACCTTTTACCCCTAACACTCCAGGACGCATCGTGCCTCCAGTCAGCATAGAAAAGGAGAGCATGGATTTGAGCTTGACAGGACTTTATAAAGGTCTAGAGAGCTAGGGATCAAGGACAGTGGCAGGAATGTCCTTTTTTAAGGGATCCGGGATAGGAACGCATGGCCTTCATCCCACACGTCCGCATGCAATCCCCAAAGACAGAGGTTCTTAAAAGAAATTCAGCAAAGAAAATGAACTGTCTGTTTCCACTTCCCAAGAGACTTTCCAGCCAGCAACAAGATGGAGGCCAAGAGGGAGCCGGCCCAGAGAGATCTGGTGGGACCCGGGCTTCCCACATGCTACTGTCCCAGCTGTACCAGGCTTGGCCTCCAGCGGCGGTGTCTTATAAAAGGCCACAACACTTTCCTCTTCTCACCCTGGCACGAGGCCCTCCATGAAGCCGGAACTAATTCTTATGACAAGTTACAAAACCGCTGGCGAAAATGTTGACAATGCTGACACCTCGCACAGTGGGAGAACTCACAGGAGGTCTGTGACCAAGCTCCACTTCTCAATTGGCTGTCCTGGTAGATCCCAGAGCCGACAAGGAAGTCGCAAAGGCCACGTCTTCACTGGTACAACTTAAGATCCTGGCAGATGACTCTGCATAGCTGGCCAACATTTTCAAAAAAAAATTCACTCCTTTAAATCAGAAGGTTGAGGATTGGACTCTGTGAAAAGTACTCTGTGAAAAGTCTGCCAGGCAGTGGTGGCTCACGCCTTTCATCCCAGCACTCGGGATGCAGAGACAGGCAGATCTCCTTGACTTTGAGACCAGCCTGATCTACAAAGGGGAGTTCTAGGACAACCAGGACTGTTACACAGAGAAACCCTATCTCGATAAACCCAGAGAGGTTGGGGGAGTACTTTGGTCTATATGCTACTTTATCAAGGCCAGGAAGACCTGAAATGGTTTAGTTCATGTCTCTAAATCAGAAAAGGGGGGTGGAGAGAGGAGCAGAGGGAGAGAGAAAGAGAATCATAGGAAGTTAAATTGAGCCTTCAAAGCTGAGACGTGAGCTCATGCAATGTGGGGGTGGCACCGAGCCGCAACACAGCTCTCTGAAGGAATTGGAAGGTGTGTTTTGCTACATAGGAAAGCCTTGGCAGCCTTGGGGTATAAAGGGCTAGAAGGCTAGAAGAGCGCCCATCATCCCCTGGTTGCTGGAAGGTCCCCATCATCCCCTGGTTGCTGGATGCAACTCTCTTATCAGCGTAAATATGAGTAGAGATCATTTGACAACACAGTCAGTATACACGGCAGGATAATCAGGTCTGGTTCCTAAACCCAAGCCAGATACCTCAGAGGACCATGGAAGTGACGGTGGTTCCAAAGAGATCCCTGAGGGCCCACAGATAAACTGAGCACCTGAGAGTAGAGTCGTTAGCCTTAATAAGCTCTCCCTCCCATCTGCGGATGAGCAAGACATGGATGGGACACACAGCAGGACTCTAAAAAGGGGGCTCCTGCTGGTATCACAGGGTCGGTGTCAAGTTTAAACTAGACAGTGTTCAGAAGAGATCTGTAAACTACCCAAGGGTCAGGGATATACAGGGCTTCCCAATTTCTTTACTTCCTCAACATAATATCAACAGCCAACAGCATTTTGGCACATAAATCCCCATAGCAACCGGAACTTCAAAGTCTTTGGTAGGCCTCCACTCAAAAGCATCATTAGGGCTATAGGAAAACATTACTTTCCAAGAGCTCTCGAATTGTTTCTAAGGGATTGCCCAGCTGCTCTGCAAACTGTAACTTCAGCCAGTCTGCCTTTGTAGGAGCTTCTTTTCTGGCCTTTGACCTCAGTCTAGACCTGCAGACACCTGGAATCAACATTCAAAATGTATCTTCCTTTTTTCAGAGCCTTTAATCATCAAGAAAGAGACAGACAGAAAGACATCTGCACTTCTCCCAGACTTCAAGAGCCCCTAGGAGGGTGACCAGATATTACACGTTACTATGGCCTCAATAAAAGATAACAGTGTTTGGCTCCCCTGAATTAAGGTATTTATTACCATAACGCCCAAATCTAAGAAGTTTAATGCAATTTTATTTTCAGTTATCTAAAGATGGGGGTCAGGATCTCCCTGACCAGCAGAAAATCTTTCATGTGATCATTTCAGACCCAGGATCATTCTATTTCACAATTTTGCCCTCTCTGGGGTTCATGGGGTCTCCTGACTTCAGCCTCGTTCAGTGAGCTTATGAAGCTGTTTTTAAATGCCTATAGTGGCTCAGTCAGCAAAGTACTTGCTGTGGAAGTATGAGGACCTCACTTCAGACCTGCAGCACTACCCATAAAATATAGGTAAGGGGACACGCACCCAGAATCCTAGCAATAGGAAGGCAGAGGCAGGAGGCTCTTCAGGGCTCGCTGGCTAGTTAGCCTTGGCAACGCAGTAAGTTCCAGCTTCAATGAGAAACCCTGTCTCAAAAGCTTATGTTGAAGAGCGGTTGACGAAGAAACCCTGTGTGGACTCTGGCCTCAGCAGACATGCACACACGTGTCCACATCCCAGCATATGCACGTACACGTGCATATTCTCTCCACACAGGAATATCTGTGACTGCCAACTTGCAAAGAGAAAAGTTTTATGTGGGCGCACCACTTTATCGGCTCCCTTTCTTTGAGGCCTGTGGCAAGGCAAGAAAGCCTGGAGTGGCAGAGCACAGCTCCGCCTCACAGCCAGTAAATAAAGGGAGAACGAGAAGAAATTTTCACCACGCCCTCCAGGATACTCCCTCAATGACCTAAAGACCTCCAACTAGGTCCCATAGAACTGTCACTGCTTCCCAATGTTGCCTCCTTGGGAACCAAGTCTTTGGGGGACATTTAAGAGCCAAACTGTAGCATGCTACATAGTTCACCACTGAAGGAAGTCAGGACAGGAACTCTAGCAGGGCAGGAACCTGGAGGCAGGAGACAGTGCAGAGGCCATGGAGGAGTGCTGCTTACTGGCTTGGTCTCCGTGGCTTGCTCAGCTTACTTTCTTATAGAACACAGGACCACCAGCACAGGGGCAGCCCTACCCACGATAGGCTGGGCCCTCCCACATCAATCACTAATTAAGAAAATGCCCTTCAGACTTGCCCACAGCATGATCTTAAGGAGGCATTTTCTCATTTGAGGTTCCCTCTTCTCTGATGACTATGGTTTGGGTCAAGTTGACATGCAACCAGGGAGCACAGTTGGTACCACCATGCTGTTATAGGCTCTAGCATCTGGCAGATAGAAGACGTAATTTTCTCAGCAACAGAACTGAGAGGTGTGTCTAGTCTGCTTGGGGACAGCCTCTTTTTGCCTGTTTCTTGACATGACTATTAATCCTCCTTACCACTTTCTCTAGAGAATAAACTACATTGTTGTTCTGCCCGTAAACCATCTCATGATCTATAAGTCCACATAAGTTTCTCAAGGATACAGTCCCACCATGGGCATCTTGGGGCACGCATTTGAGTGGAAGCATAATATAATAAGAAAAAGAGAAGAGCAAAGCCCAAAATGGCATGCTCAGGTGTGACTGACCACCGCTGACTTCCCTGCTCAGGTGTGACTGACCACCACTGACTTCCATGCTAGGATGTGACTGATCACCGCTGACCTCCATGCTTAGGTGTGACTGACCACCACTGACTTCCATGCTTGGGTGTGACTGAACACCTCTGACTTCCATGCTCGGGTGTGACTGACTACCGCTGACCTCCATGCTCGGGTGTGACTGACCACCGCTGACCTCCATGCTCAGATGTGACTGACCACCGCTGACCACCATGCTCGGGTGTGACTGACCACTGCTGACCTCCATGCCTGGGTGTGACTGACCACCACTGACCTCCATGCTCGGGTGTGACTGACCACTGCTGACCTCCATGCTCAGATGTGACTGACCACCGCTGACCTCCATGCTCAGATGTGACTGACCACCGCTGACCTCCATGCTCAGATGTGACTGACCACCGCTGACCACCATGCTTGGGTGTGACTGACCACTGCTGACCTCTCTGCACAGCCAGCAAGATACGCACTTCCTCACACTTTCAAGTTCACTTCGGAGAAACATGGCCTCTGAGCTTCAGCCAAACTTGCTCTGGACACAAAGGACAGTGTCTGAGGTTTAAAAGCAAGGCTCTTGTGCTGGTGCTCACTGGACCTTCCCAAGAACAGCACCAGCACCTTCAGATGGTCAGCTTTTCTTTCCAGGAGCAAATGACTATCAACCAATTAAAAATACTAGTAAAAATAAACCTTCATTGTAGCCAGGAAAACATGAATAGTTAGGAAGTCAAGAAACTTCTGTCCACAAATAAACTGCCACTCGGCATCAAAAATAAACCTTCTAAATCTAAACTTGTAATTGTACAGAGTGCTTCTTGATGGTTCTTCTTCATAACACAGTCAACAGAGATACAAACAGTGTTCAAAGGAGCTGAAGACAGAGGGTTTTCCAGAAACCAAGAGAATTTCATGGAAAATAGACATGGAAGCAACTTTGGATATAAGTAGATAGATAGCTGTACCAAATCCTAGAAAGCTGGATTAAGGTAACAAGCTAAGAACTATTGTTAATTCTACATGTTCCTTAATTTAGTTTGAATAACTCGAAGCTGCACAGCAACCTCCTTGAAAATAATCTGCAATTCAATGTCAGTAACTCAGACTGGTTCCCGCTTCAGTTAGTCCAGATGACAGAGACTTTGTCACTTACAGGACTTCCCCATCAGACATCTCTCTGGCTGAATCTAGTGTAAACACTGAGAGCAATAGCTTATCAAATGTTTAACCATTATCTATAAGCAAGGAAAGCCATTAAATGAATGAACCTTTAGCGAATTAAAATGATTTTCTAGAAAACCGAAAGAAAACTGAGTCATAGAACAAATTTTGTTAGAAATAACATTTAATAAAGGCATTTTTCCATCAGGTCTGTAAAAATTAAACCAGTTAAAAGAGGAAATAGACGTTTCTGTATTATAAGCAGCTCCATTTATTAAGACAATCATTAACCACGAAAGAATCAAACCTCAACAAAGGCCTGTGCTTAATGCCTGAGGAGATGCCTTGTGAAGCAAAAGGAACATCAGCATTTTCCCTGAGTCACTGGACAAGAAGGTGGGAATCACACTCAGAGACTGCCCACAGAGGGACAGAAAGACAGAAAGACAAGGCAACAACCAAGTTGAGGCACAGCTTACTAAGTTGGCATTGGCTCCTCCTCCCTCTCATCTTTCACCAATTGTCCCTTGAGTTTAAGTAGCTTCATACGGTCCCGATCTTTGGAGGGACTATGCAATCAGCTATCCTGGGCTGAGCCACCATGGCCATCAGACAGTTATATCATGAAGCCTTCAGAACATGCTTGTTCTTCTCCCAATAGCACTAACAAGTTCAGTTTTGAGACTCCTGATACAATTTTAAATGCCAGGTCTCTGTTCTCTTCGGTGACTCAGGAAACCAAGCTCTTTCTATCCCAAGACGAGACATGAAAGGAAGAGAGGGAGCTAGTGGAGGAGGCACAGTAAGGTTCTGGCCATGACGTCAAGGGGCACCCACCCTTTACACCCCCTCCACCTGACAGGACTCAAGGATGTGGTTCACTTAGATGCACGGAAAGCTGGGTAACACAACTTTGCTCTCTGCAGACCTGTTTGTTGGTGGATTCTAGCCATTTCTACTGCCCGGACTCTGCCCATAAATTCAGAGGACACTGGTTCATCTTTTCTGCTCATCAGACAATGACAAGAGCTGAACAGTGAGGGACACATTGCCCGTGAGTAATCACAGCCTATTGGGAAAGAAGAACAGGTAAATTAATAATTATGATAGCGCATGATACATATTGTCACTGAGTACCAGAAGACTCCAGAAAAGAGCTAGTCCGGGGAAGGTCTGGGTATATTTTAAATAGAGTCTTGAAAGAGAGTGGTCAGAGCCTAAGATCTTTCCAACACTATCTGCACTGTTCTGAGGGTCTTTCATGGATTAGCTTAGTCAATACATGAACAAAATACAATGGCAGCAATGGTGAGAGGTGGGCCTCTCACCAAAGCAGCTAGATTAGAAAACTGAAGCCCCAAGAGGGAAGTCATCCTCAGCTAGCAAGAGAGGCAAGAGTCAGTCTCAGGCATCCCCTCCCTGAAATAACTCTTCACACTGGCTCTGCGCTGAGGCTGTGGAAGCTCATCAGAGACCAAGGACAGATGCCCTCTCTCTCAGGATGGCCCTGTGCTTGCATTCTTGCAGCAAGGACACAGAAGGGAGTTTGGAAGTCTGGACAAGTATATCCTGGCTGCATACTTGGTCCTGACCCCATGTGCCATGCTACAAACATCACGGTTCCGGAACCAGGCCACCACTTCAAGGCTGGGAGGGTGTTAGGGCACGAGGAAGCTGGAGCAGAGTGGAGCAACTAAATCATAGAGAGCCATCATCTTACGAGGGTCAACATGTGGCCATCTAAGCTGAAGTGGACATCCAGCCTGTGCTTATTTCTGATCAGTCTGGGATTCCTCTTCATCTGTGCACACTGTCCCATTGACTTCCTATGGCTAGGATAAAACACTGACCCAAATAAACCTGGGAAGAAAGGGGTTTATTTGGCTTCCACATCCCAACCATAGTCCATCATGGAAGGAAGGCAGGAAACTGAAGGCAGGAACTTGTGCAGAAGCTGTGGAGGAGTGTGCTGCTTACCGGCTTTGCTCCCCCTAACTTGCCCAGCCCAGACCCACCCACCCAGGCATGACACCTCCCCCAGTGAGCTGGACCACACTACAGTGCTCAACAATCAAGGGAACATCCCATGAATATGCCCAAAGAGCAGTTTAATGGAAGCAATTCCTCAATCAAGGATCCCTCTTCTCAGTGATGATACTGTGTGCCAAATTGAAAAAGAACTGATCAGTACATACACTAACTTTCCTATAACAGTGCTATAACAGTTCCTCCCTGATTACTCAAGCATGCCTACACTGTCCAGTAAGGCGGGGCTGTGTGACCAGTCACAGCTAATGGGAAATAGGCAGAATTATTTGTGATTTTCTGGGACATGATGCCTAAAGCTGACCTCTAGCCACTTGCCTTGATAACCCTGGAAGCCCCCTGCTGAGATGACAGTATAACAAGAAAGAGAGGAGATTTCCCAGAGAATTGCTTGACCCGCACAGGACTTAGGCAGGCAAGCCCTTTCTTCCCCTCACCCGGAGATTTCTGGATTCATAACCCATTAAGGGTATATACCACACTTGATTGGCAGTCCTTGACGATCCCTGGCTTTGTGAGCTTATTAGTATCCACATTTTGAGATGTAGCTATGACCGCCACCTGGAATGGCATCACCTAAGACCGTGTCATGACAGTCGCAGAGCCTAGCCCATCTCCTAACACATCCTCCTGCTCTAAGGGGACACCTAACCAGATGAACTGTTCAGTAATGAGGTTTGACAGCCCTGGCTGGTTGAAGTGTTGATTAGACTGTCTGTGCATGGCCTGCTCATGCAGGCGGTCTAACCAGTCACCTTCTGAACCCCGGGCTCACCCTGCCTTCCACTCAACACACTCAGGAGATTAGCAAGTTACACGCCAACGTCTCTCCAACAGGCTGCCTGCAGCTCAAATGTGCCCCCATATTATGAGAAAGCTACACTCAGGATGTGCTGGGTATAAGTTCAGCCAGCCGTAGAGGACAGTATCCTTTAGGAAATTCTAACTGGTGTACTCTTTCCTTGCAGAGAGATGTGCGAACAGCTGTAATTACAGCTACAGTCTGATGACTATGACTTTTAAAGAAAACATAAAGTGCTCGTGTGTGTGTGTGTGTGTGTGTGTGTGTGTGTGTGTGTGTGTGTGTGTGTGTGTGCTCACAAGCGTACACTCACACATGCACCACAGCACACATGAGGACAACCTTCAGGAGTTGCTCTGTGTTCTCCAGAATCAGAATTGGGCCATCAGGCTTTCGTGGTGAGTACTTTCACCTCCTGGGACATGGCCCCAGCCTAATAAATTGTCTTTAATTTCTAGAACCAGTCAGACCATCAGACACCAATCACAAGGAGACAGAAAAACATGTGTCCCTCTTCATTATGCTCAGATGGAACCAAACTCAAAAGCAAAGCTCAGAAAGTGTCTGATTGCCTAAACAAACACGGAGTTACTTAATTAAATGTTTTAAGGAATAGCATTTCTGAAAAATTGTTACAGTAACCCTCACTTAGCTAATGAGAAATCCCTAAGGACAAGAGATTGCTATTATCCAAGCTAGGTACCCTGGCTTGCACTGCAATCGCCTCACCCCTCCTCACCCTGCTTTAGAACTTCTTTCTAAAACATCCAGAGGATCACATGCAAATCACCATGTAGTTGTTTATACATTATACATCTTCTAAGAATTATAATTTTAAGCAAAAGAATTACAGCATTTACCTATAATCACTAATATTTATAATTATGTAGACATAAATACACTAATGACTTAAGGGTTTGCTCTCATCATTTTTATTCTCTTGCCTTCCTATTCTAATCATTTACTCTAGTGCATATCAACCCTTTACACTTAAAACCAGTCTTCCATCCCTTCCTTCAGCAGAAACACTTGAGGGAAGCCTTCCCCAAGAGAATTGCCTATCAGAATGTTTTAAAATAATTTTTCCTGCAAATAACATAATTCTATTACCTTCACACATGAAAGACAGCTTGGTTGGGTATAAAATTCTTTTTTTAGGAGTGAAACTCTATAGCTAATGTTTTTGTATAGTTATTATGGAGTAGGATGTTTGTGGGCATTTTTATCTTCTCTCTTTTGCTGAGTTGTCTTATCAAGCCCACATAGAACACACGCTTATGTAATAATAAAAAGGAATAAAATCAACAGATTTACACAGAGTGATTGTTAAATTTCCAGCACTTTTGTGGATAGTAAGAGGTATGCCAATAATCACTGTTGCCAAGAAATACACTGTAAACAAATATTATAGGTATGCGTGAATAATTTTACCATACAAGTAATTTTATACTTAACAAAATACAGTATCAAAGCTTAATATTATATTTCCCAAGGGAAAAAGACAGCAGTTTATCTATAAGAGTTAACGAGGTGACAGCATTGGATGCCCCCAGACCAATCCATGGTCTTTCTTCACAAGACAAGATCTGAAATCTAACGGCCATGGGATCTTTTAACAACTAAGCTCTAGTTAAATTTTTCTTTAGGCTCCACAAACACATTACCTCTTTATTCAGAAGACCATAACTTCTTCCTCCACCAAATGAAAATAAATAAGTAACAACAGGCTGTTTGTGGTGTCAGATAAAGGCAGCTTTGTGAGGAGCGTGCTTCGTTCAGACAGCCTGGGTCTGGTTCTAGGCATGTTACCACAGTCTGTTTGCTCATGCTTCTGACACCAAACATTCGGGCTTTTCCACACCAGAGGTTCCCCCACTCTCAATTAGGTGACATTCCAGGAACAACTTGCCCTGGTAATAGGGGAGTTACAATGAGAAAAAGACACGCATGGCTGTCCTCTATAGTAGCCTCTGAGCTGGCAGGAAGAGGGGGTGAGACTGAGGTGCTGACAATGCCATTTTGTACAGCTGATGGGCCATGAGGGAAAGAGAGTAGAAATTGGATCTGTGCTAAACATCCCCTCCTGGGATCCAAAACCATGGGATCCGTGGGAAGAACCGCACACTAAAGGGAGAGATAGTAAGATAGGAGTGATAGGAGGGAATTTCCAGATCTGGCATTTCAAACAGAGGACGGGAAAATCCCCGAGGCAGCATGAAGATGTGGGCCTTGCTAATAGCCCGGTATGGAACGTTTCGATAATTGGGAATTGGCAAAAACTTCTTAGCAAGCGATAAGAGCGTCCCTCAGTCCTGCTGCTCTTCAGGGTGGGGGTGATCAGTCTAAGTCCCGCGGACACACTGAGGCTGACTAATAGAGCTGCACACACTTCCTGAACTGGTAAAAGGGGGTTAGTCTCTGATAGATGGGCACATAGGAGCCACCAGGTACACTTGGTTATCAAAGGCCGAATTCCCGCATGAATATCAGGCACTGGAAGACAATAGAGAAATATAGGCATTGTTGAGAGAATCGGTAGGTGGGACGCAGTGTTCAAGGCCCAGTTCAAAGGGCACTAAAGAAAGGAAGAAGTTCAGCAGGGACTTTAGAGCCGGTGTGAGGTGTTAGCGACGCTGCTGGGCCTCACGGTGGGATGTGATTTTCACAAGGTAGGAGAGGCTCTGGCCAATCTAACTAACGCAGACTGGAATGGAAATCAGATTCCTAAAGTACAGTCAAGAGGTGATGGGAAAAGGAAAAGACAGACAGCGGAGATCTGTCTGGATCACTGGAAAAACACACATACCGGAAGATAGGTCAAGCAGAGCTCTTGGAGAAACTGACCAGGAGCCAAATTGAGCTTAGGAGCTTCTGAAAGGCTTTAAGGCTGCAGCAGTGGCTCATGGAAGGCACGTATGACAAGACAGCATGAAGACTAAGCTTGAGCCAAGGACGGACAGTTACCCCATCTCTGCCCCCTGAGGAACCTGTGCATGCTTTCCTCCTGAAAGAAAGGCACTGGCATGGAAATTATTTGCCCGGTCTGTGTCCTCTCAGCACCAGATATGGTGGCTATTGCTTTGTTAAATGGATGTGTGTACTGTCAAACTGCTTTCTACATCCTAATGTTTATACCTGTAGATTACTGCTGCTATGAACCTTAGTGGGGCAAGGTTTTCTTGCATTAATGGTAATTACAACAGAGTGTCATGACTTATCAAAGTTCTGAGAATAAGTGTCTATTGAATGTTCAACCCTAAACAGGATATCTACTTCACCCCCTCTAGGTCTCAGGAAATATCTAAGATGGAGTAGAGACAATGTAAAGTCCAGAGGAAGGGGGTGGAACATGGTGGGATGCTGTTCTTCTGGTATATGACATGACCATCTTCCTGAACTCTCAGTATCTGTGATAACTCACCCAAGACCTGCGTAAGATTTGGCCCACTGGGAGGGGCATAAAGGCAGTTCATTCGACACAGCAGACCTTACTTTTCCCTGTGAATATATTACATTTAACAGTTGCAGTAGGCTAGAGGCATTTTCTTCAGTAGGGTAGCTGCCTGCAAGCTGCCCATTCTCCTGCAAGTAGCACCTCATCTATGCTTCTGTAAATAGCTACGGATAAGCTCATCAGCTAACCAAGCAAGACTTTGATCTGTCAAAGCCCTATCTAGGATGAATAGATATTTGTTTACATATCCGTTAGGACAAGTTGATACAATACCTTAACTGTGGTGACTAATTTTATGTCAACTTTACAGAAGCTAGAGTCATTGGAGAGGAGGGAGCCTCAAATGAGGAAATACCTCCATAAGGTCAGGCTGTATGCAGGCCTGTATGACATCTTCTTAATTAGTGATTGACTGGGGAAGGCCCAGCCCATTGTAGGTGGGGGCCATCCCTGGGGTGGTGGTTCTTAGTTCTATAAGAAAGCAGACTGAGCAATCCAGTAAGCAGCACCCCTCCATGGCATAACTCCTGCCTCCATGGTCCTACCCTGCTTGAGCTCCTGTCCTGACTCCTTTCAAGGATGAGTGGTGCTGCGGAAGTATAAACCTAATAAACCCTGTCCTCTATAAATTGCTTTGGCCATGACGCTTTATCATAGCAATTGCAACCCTAACTAAAACAAGTTGGCAGCTCACCTGAGCTAATGGGAGCTCACCAACTCCAGCCTCACAGGGAAAGAACCAGCACAGGACCAAGCTAGACCCTCTGAATGTAGGTGACAGTTGTATGGCTGGGGCAGACTACAGGGCCACTGGCAGTGGCACCAGGATTTGTCCCTGCTGCTTGTACTAGCTTTTTGGAACATTCTCTATGGATAGATACCTTGCTCACCCTGAGTATAGTGGGGAGGGCCTGGTCCTTCCTTAGAGCAATGTGCCTTGCCCTCTTTGGGGAGTGGATGGAGGTGAGGTGGGGGGAAGGTAGATGGAATGATAGGAGGGGAGGGAGTGGGAACTGGAATTGGTATGTAAAATGAAAAGAGATAGCTTGTTAAAAATAAATAAATAAAATTTAAAAAGTGAAGAAAAAAACAAGTTGGTACCAGGAGTGGGATACTGCTGTGAAAGACCTGACCATGTTGTTTTGGGTGAGATCATGGAAGGACTTTGGAACTTTGAGCAATAAAAGTCATTGAGTGTTCAGTGATTGGTGTGCTGTTCTGTCGGAGCTTGTTCCCAAGAATGTTGAAGGCAATGCAGAAGACAAAAAGGCCTGACTTGCAAAGTTCAGTGAGAAGTTTAAAGACTCTATCAGGGTCATTTGCTATTCTGGATTAAAATTCTGTCATTCTGGCCAACTAGGATTAAAGAGTTAGCCATGATAAAGAAGGGACCAGCACCATTGATGAAACCTTTGCGTCACTGGGACAGTTGATGCTGGTTATCTGGAGCTAAGAAATTAGTGGTGATTAAAAGGAGACCAGTCTCCAGGCGGATCTCTGTGAGTTCGAGGCCAGCCTGGTTTATAAGACCTAGTTCCAAGACACGCTCCAAAAGCTACAGAGAAATCCTGTTTCAAAAAAATAAAAAAAAAAAAAGGAGACCAGTCTCATTGAGGTGAAATCTTCTTGCACATAGAAGCTATTTTTCATAAGCAGTCGAGGTTGTACCTCATGATGTGGCAATCAAACTTAGACATAAGTCACCCAGGTGGTATTGGTTTTGAAGACATGAAGGAGTCAGGGAGAGTAACTGAAGCTTGACACTGTGTAGCAAGGCTAGAGTCCCTGAAGAGAGACCAAGAGAGGCTATTAGTGAAAGTGGAGCCCAGTTGCAGCGAGGGATACAGTTTTGGAGATGCCAGTACAGAGACAGATGCCAGAACAGAGGCAGCAGTGGATTGGAACCAGATAGAGCCTAGAAGACAAGCTGTGTGTGCTGCTGAGGGTGGAGCTGGAGAAATGACCCAAGCCCCTGAGACGATTCCAGAAGATTGTGAGTGAATCCCAGACATTGGACATTGAGTTGTTTACACTGTTGGAGAGTGATGTTGCTTTTTTTTCATGTTGTGACTGTGCCCTGGCTCTTTCCTCTTGAATGAGGAGGTATTTAATTTATTTTTATTTTACAGGAGACCAATATTGAGAGACTGAATTTTTAAAGAGATTTTAGATTTTAAAAGAGATTTCAAGTTTCAAAAAAAATGACAGAATTTTTAAGTGTTTGAATTTTTAAAGACTATGGTACTTTTTTAGGTTTGTGAAATGTTTATAGTGTGATATTGGTGTTAATGTGTCATCTTGGGATGAACAAAAAAGGAAAGGTTGTGACTTGACAGGGTTATGTGTCACACTAACAAGGGGTCAGTGTGCTGGATAGTTTTGTCAACTTGACACAAACTGAAATCATCTGAGAGGAAGGAACCTCAATTGAAAAAATGCCTCCACAAAATCAGGCAAGACTGTAGGGAATTTTTTAATTAATTATTGATGGAAGTTGGCCCAGCCCATTGGACATGGAACCATCCATGGGCTGGTGATCCTGGCATCCATAAGAAAGCCGAGTCAAGTGCTGGTGGCTCATGCCTTTAACCCCAGCACTTGGAAGGCAGAGGCAGGCAGATCTCTGTGAGTTTGAGGCCAGCCTGGTCTACAGAGTTAGTTCTAGGACAGCAAGGGCTGTTACACAGAGAAACCCTGTCTGGAAATAAAAAATGATGGAAGGATGGAGCTGTAGAGAGGCTCAGCAGTTAAGAGCCTTCCAGGTTGCTCTTCCAAAGGTCCCGAGTTCAATTTCTAGCAATCATATGGTGGCTCACAACCATCCATAATGAGATCTGCTGCCCTCTTATGACCTGCAGTCATACATGCAGGCAGAAAACTATATACCTAATAAGTTGATAAATATTTTTAAAAATAAAAATACACACTGAGCAAACCATGATGAACAAGCCAGTAAGCAGCACTCCTTCATGGCCTCTGCATTGGCTCCCATCTCCAGATTCCTACCCTGCTTGAGTTCCTATCCTGAATTTCTTTAATGATGAACAGTGCTGTGGAAGTGTAAGCCAAATAAACTCTTTGCTCTGCAAGTTACTTTGGTCATTGTGTTTTACCACAGCAATACATATCCTAACTAGGACACTAACCTTCCAAGCAGCCCTGCCATTGAGCCTGGGGATTCAGAAGTATCCCCACTTCAGATCCTGTTGGGTGTCAGGTAATGCTACCACAGTTTTGGAAGTAAATAGAATGATAGCCCTTGAGGGTAAGGATCTTCTTTCAGCTTCATATGATAATTTACCCTCAACTGTTTGTCATTTTAAAGGGGAATCTTACCAGCTAGGAACTGCTAACTTTCTTTCAAGAGGAGACTGACCCAAAGTCAGATGTGGCAATTCGAATGAGAATGGCCACCATAGGTTCCTATATTTGAATATTTGGTCCCTAACTATTGGAACTCTTTTGGGAAGGATAAGGAGGTGTGGCCTTGTTGGAGCAGATGTGTCCCTGGGATGGGATTTGAGATTTCAAAGACCACTCCAGTCCAGTCTTGAGCTTGTGCCCTCTCCCCTTGCCTCTCTCTCTCTCTCTCTCTCTCTCTCTCTCTCTCTCTCTCTCTCCCTCCCTCCCTCCCTCCTACTTATAGATGAGGTGCAAGCTCCCAGCTACTGCTCCAGTGCCCTGACTACTTTCATGTTCTCCACCACTATAATCCTGGACCAACCCTGTGAAACTGTAAACAAACCCCCAATTAATTGCTGTCTTTCATAAGTCGCCTTGGTCACGGCATCTCCTCATAGCAATAGAAAAGTAACTAAAATACCATGAGTGGAATTCCACATGAAAATGCAACATCAATGTATAAAGCAATTAGAAAGGAAAAGAGAAAATGGTTTTTCAGTTCTCCTTGTACCTTGTTGGAAAGCAGGAGTCTATAACCTTCAGGTCCCACAATCAGTTGACTGCCACAATTCAATCTATAGATTTTACTCTCACTTGTAGCAAGATTTCTTGTCATACTGTCTTTGGACCACCAGCCCACAAATAATGACCAGGATACTTGTTATTAATTATGAAAGCTTGGCCTTAGCTTAGGCTTTTCCCTCAACCAACTCTTACAACTTAAATTAACCCAATTTTTAAATCTATGTTCTGCTACATTATGTCTTCTTATGACACATCTGACCTCCTCCAAGTCTGCTGGAGAAACTGCCTGCTTGATTCCTCTTCACAGTTTCTCTTTCTCTCCCAGAAGTCCTGCCTATCTGTCCTGCCTATTTATTGGCCATTCAGCTTTTTAACAAACCAATCAGAAGTCATATTAGGCAGAGAAACATTGGTACAGTGTATACAAATATTCAGCAATGTCCTCCCTTTTGCCTAAATAATAAAGGAAAGGTTTCAACTCTAACACAGTAAAGCTATATACAATAAGAACAATTATCAGCTAAGAATTATATTTACAATGTCCAGTCCATTTGTATTTGGCAAATTTGGAGTAAGTATTGTATTATCTATCCTATCTTAGTGAGTCCAAAGTTTTACACCTAAACTAATTTCTATCACAACTTTATTACCATCTTAAAAATATCTTTTAGACCTAAAATCATTTTATTAGATAAATAACTTAAGCTTTTATATCTCTCAACCTTAGGTACCTTGCATCTCTTATGTAAATTTCTTTTCTGAATTTGGTAACAAGGAAAACTGTAACTATAACTATCTAGTATTCAACTCCATCAAAGAGCCAAGGAGACTATATTACCTGAGTAAACAGGAAGTGCAGAGCAAATAATTTCTAAAACCATAGAAAAACAGAGACAGTTAGATGCCTGGGCAGTCACTCAAGATTTCCCTGCAACATTGGGGCATCCATATTTGGTTTATAGGCCTAGAATATCTGACAGAAACTTCTGTGAAGCAAGAATTTTTTGAAGGACTGTCTAACCTTGTATTGGCAAAGTTTGGCAGTTTCCTTCTTTTGTGTTCTGCTTGTCCAATTTGAACAGCATACTGTTAGCAATTGAGGCAAAGACTGTTTCATGCCCAAGAGCTAACTTTGTCACAATAAAAGCAACTCCATACAGAAGTTCTTTGATGCCCATCATCTTTGTTTTAAGTAAATTGGTGCTGTCAGGAGCAGATGTGTCTCACTGTCATGAAAAACCTTAGGTTATTAAAACATTTTAAATGCCACATTCTTTAGGTCTCTAAAGTATTTGAAGAGCACCTATTTATCTAAAATATATCTGTTTAACCTTGAAAACATACCTAACGTGACTACAAGATTGATTATTATAGATGACTGACTACTAACCTGTATTTCTTATTTATACATTACATTCCTCCCAATCATCCAGGAGCCTCTACACACACACACACCTGATCTTTCTGAGCAAAGTACTCTCACCTTTATGGCTGGGATGAAACACTGCCTCCTTCATCTTGTTGGGAGGATTAAACAAGGAAATACATCTAAAGCCCTTAGCATGATATCTTACATGTTTAATGTGGGCTCTTATATCACAGCCAGACAAGAACAAAGATTCTATACTGAAAGACAGGGTCTGAAGAGATGCTGCACACCAATCATTGAGCATGGTCACTGGTCCAGTCCTGATGGGGTTGTTCACCTGAAGAGATTTCTCTATCAACAGATAATTGTAGGTGGAAGTTTCTGTCCTGCCTGGTTCCACAGTCATTCAGTCCCAAAGAAACACACAGAGGCTTATATTAATCATAAACTTTTTGGCCAATTAGATCAGGCTTATTATTAACTAGCACTTACAACTTAAATTAACCCATAATTCTTATCTATGTTTAGCAACATGACTTGATACCTTTTCTCAGTAAGACATTCTCATCTTGCTTCCTCTGCATCTGACTAGTGACTGCTTCTCTGCTTTTCCTCTTCCCAGAATTCTCTTAGTCTGGTCACCCCACCTATACTTCCTGGCTGGCTACTGACCAATTACCATTTTATTAAACTAATACAAGTGACAAATCTTTACACTGCACAAGAGCATTATCCCACAACAGATGTTGTACATATCCCATCTGTACCTATTCAGGACCAGACCTTCTTTTACTGTCCGTATGGAGCCCCCAAAACATTTATTGCGTCCCTGCATAAAAAAGGTGAAGCACTTCCTTGTTAGCCTCATGCCAACTAACTTTAGAATTTTATTAGTCAAACTTCTGCTCTTAAAAGGGATGACAAGCAGGAATTACTGCTAGATTGTGTGCTGGGTCCTAGCTAGCCGTGAGTATTGACTCATCAAGGCCTAGATACCCTTTCTGCTGAATGCACCTCAGTGCCCTAAGAAATCTTCCCAGGTACATCACAGTAAGACTAACAGTTACAACAGACCTTTTCTCCTCAGATTTTTAGCAGGCTGCAGAATCTGTTTGTTCTCTCTGACAGCTCTTTTGAAGGTTATTTCATACCCAGCAAGAGATTGATGACTGCAACAGAACTGAGCAAATGTGATTGAGAAATCGGTAGAGACATTCATTCTTCTATCCAGCTCCCTCTGACCATGGCGGAGTGGACTGAGCCTTCCAGTTATCTCTCACCTTTCTCTTCTCTGCACCTCTATCCCATCATCCCAGGACTCCCACACCCAGTTCCCTGCACCCTTCCTTCTTCCCTTCTAATGACCCCAAAGACCTCACAAACCAGAAAGAGCCAAAACTGTAGATGCGATGCTAAGATGCTCTCACAGTTATCTCACAATGACTTTATAATGTGATACTTTAGGTGGGGTCTTCTGAAAGATGAGATACATATACAGTTAAGAACCTAATTCAGGCCAGGTGGTGGCGATGCATGCCTTTAATCCTAGTACTCAGGAGGCAGAGGCAGGCGAATCTCTGTGAGTTTGAGGCCACCCTGGTCTACAAGAGCTACTTCTAGGACAGGCCCCAAAGCTACAGAGAAACCTTTTCTCAAAAGAAAAAAAAAAAACCTAATTCAAAGATCCAGAAGTAGTGGGAGAGACAATGAATTTATTGAGTTGCTTGTGAGAGCAAGATTCAATGGAGCCAAGTCACATGTTCCTGTTTAACTTCTGTCAGAAGATCTTACCACCTGGGGATCTCTCTCTCTCTTTCTCTCTCTCTCTCTCTCTCTCTGTCTCCCCATTTCCTCCCTCTCTCCCCACCTTATAAAGTTAGTGAGCTAAATGCTCTCTCTTTCTCTTCTCTATCCCCCCCACACGCAAACACACATGCATAGTGTCAGTGAGCTAAGGGGGCTGTTGTGGCCAAGGACCCCATCTCAAGCAGAAAAATCTCCTTTCCCACAACTTGGCACTATCAAATCAGAGAACAAAGGCAGGAAGCCCCCCTTTCATTCTATTCACCGGGAAGGACTCTGCCCATTCCTTATCCACTGTCTGACTTCTCACCAAAGGAACATTTGGAAGATGAAAGATTTATATTCTGTGAAATATTTCACTTGTCATCACTGGGGACTCCAGGTTCCCCGGCTGTACCGTGGGTTCCCGGAAGGCTTCCTGTGCTGCCTCCCTCACAGGCAAAGCCACACTGCTCCCAAGTGGCTTCTGTGGAGAAGCAGAAAGCCAACTGTGGCTGCAGCCAAGCATTCCAGACCCAGGATAGCAGTTACCCTGGGGAGCTCAGCTCTCCCAACCCTAGGAAGACCCTATGTCTTGGCAAAAGTTCAGCATGTTTAAACCTATAGAGTTTAAAAGACCTACAGGGCTGTCAGCAAAAGAAACTCCAGATTCAACCTGGACATCAGTAGCGTGAGGTCAAGAGACCCTTTTGTCCAGAAAAAAGAAAAAAGGGCAGACTAAAGAAAGCAAACATAATTGCAAGCAAAAAGTTGCACCTGAAAAGGCAACTCCCTGCTCCTCATGAATCTTCTCAGTCATTTGGGAAGGTAAGGCCATCGTTATAAAGCAAAATCATTTTGCTGGTCTCATCCTTTTGTCAACAATGAAAAACATCACCTTCCTTTATAATGAATGACCTTGTGACATCACTGTCACTGCATCCTGAAGGGGACTGATTGCTTTTTCTGGCACTAGAATTGGTGCTGACACAGTTTAGAGTAACTCTAAAATTAGAGAAGTAAAGGGCAAGGTGGGCAGGACAACAACATTGGCGCTTCACCCCAGAAAGACCCTCAGAGCACACTCCTGCCCCTCCCCTCCCCACACCCAAAGCTCAGGCCGTGCTCCAGGTAAATTAAATTCCAAGCTCCATGATGGGTGCCCGAACCTGTGCCCTCTGAAGTTCTGCAGGTATTTGAGCACTGTAGTCTGATGCTGGATTCTTAATTCTAGCTCCACCTAAGACTCACCGAGCAAGCCAGGAAGCACAGACCCATCCTAGGCTCCACCGAGGCCACCCAGATTAGAACATGGGACAACAGTGTCCCGTGCTTTGTTAAAGAGATTCCAAAGAGCTGAATGTTGAGAATAAAGTCACATTTTGATTAGATGACTTCATTTTTTGCAAGAGTGTGTTCACAAACACACCAAAAAAATCAAAAATGTAGAAAGAATAAAGAGTCAATGACTAGAGAGATCACTCCGCTGTTTAAGGCTGACTCACAACCAAGAGAAGAGTTATGCTGGGCGTGATTGCACACACCTTTAACCCTAGCAGTTGGGAGGCAGAGGTAGGTGGATCTCTGTGAGTCCAGGCTAGCCAGGGCTACATAATAAAACCTTGTCTCAAAATTAATAATAACAATAATAATAATAATAAATTTAATCTAAAAAGAAATAAAGAGTTTTTAAGTACACATTTGGACATGAAGTCTCCCAAATGCTACCTTCCAGTAACGACCAGCCTATCACTCTGGAGCGTGTATAAACAAAGGGAATGGGACCCAAGGCCTCCATGGCCTTCCTAACTCTGGCCCAGCAGATCTGGAGCTAACAGGCAGTACCTAGCAGTACACATTCCCTCGCTAGAGGAGGCAGGAGACTGCCTCTCTCTTCATCACAAGACGCTCTTTTAACATTTCATTCTGCGGGTGCCTAAATTAGAAACATTTTCTTCATTAAACCAGATTTATGAAGTAACAATTACCTCATTTGCCCATTTTTTAAATTAATCAAAGATTTATTTAAGTCCCAATCAGAGGTGCTGACCAGTAAAAAACTACCCAGGGCTGGCGTCAAATTGCAAGAATGCCATCCCCCGGCAAAGGAAAGCAATGCCGGTTGGACCCACACAATTCATCTTAAATAGACAGGCTCTTTTAAAAGCAAATTTGAAATACTAAACTGTGGGAAACAAATCACTACCACTGAAAGCTTGGGGACCACTGAGGAGGAAGGAGGCAAGACGAAGAACAAAGACCCCAGGGCAGCAGGTTGAAAGGGGAAAGGGTAGAGAATAAGCATAGGGTTCTCCCACAATGCCACACGTCAAGGATTTTACTCTGACAATAATTGCCCGGGAATCCTTGTGCAAATCAAACCATCACAGCTGGACCCCATTTTCCCATTCATAAGCAGAGAGGGGTTAAGACGAAGCGGGTCTCCTCGAGCTAACCCGTGTGGATATTTGAGGCAGATTATTGCATGCGGGCCTGCCCTGTACATAGCAGGACGGTTAACGGCATGCCTGGCCTCTACCCGCTAACTTACTAGAGTCTCTAGACAGCCAAATGTCAGCGCCGCTGTCCCAGGGGCGTTCTAAAGTTCCCTTTATTTTTGAAAATCCACAACTTAGTGTGGAAGAAGCTGAGGGGTGGCTTGGGGGATTCAGGAGCACACAGAAGAAGCCAGAGAGGATCTTGTGCATGAGCTGCCTGGATGGCAGAGGTTGCCAGCTGAGGTGGAGCATTCATCACCGGAGGAGCTCATCTGTCAGAGTCAAGCTGAAATGCCTGACCCATTAAACAAGAACTCCAGGGGCTGCCAAGGTTCCACCGCTAACTCCAGTGTCACAGTTCAAAGGTCACCACAGGCAAGCCTAGTGGAAGACAGAAAGAACTGTCTGTTCCTCTCTCACAGTCCTGGTAACACTACATTTCACTCAGTACATACAGTCAGAAGCCCTGGCTGTACAAAGCTCGGGAACACAGGTGTTCTCCAACACACCCCCAGGTGATTTTAACATATTCAATTTTAGACTCCAACCCACTTGACAGAACATACCAACTGAGTAATTTCTGCCTTCCTCTAAGAAGGAAACTAGGCTTTATTAATAGCAAATCATAAGCCTTCAGCACACGGGTGCACACACACACACACACACACAAGGGCAATTTCAAGTTTTTCCTTTCGTAAAATTCACATGTACTTGGACCAGAGGGCTTGAACACCTCGACAAAGCTGCAAAGTCAGCGTTTAGAGGAGGCTCCGTCAACCTCCTCAGAGTCCTCCCCACAGTTCAGAACTTGAGATCCTGCCAGCGCTGGGCTCCAAACAATGACCATTGGATAGTATCCGGCCAAGAGATTAATTTATCCCATTTCTCGATTAGATGACAAGCACACCCGAAGAAAACGTGTTCCTGCTGGAAGAATGACAGCAGAGCCTCTGGACTCATTTCTGAGTGAGTTCAGTCTCTGTAGAAGGCTTAGAAGAGGCTTAGACACCCAAGCAATGTGGCAGAGCCTCCACCAGCCTGACTTCACACAGTGGCGAGCAAAGCGAGGGATCCCTGGAACCCCGGGAAGTCTGTGCCGACAGACTTGGACTCTGCCAGTGCTCATTCACACTTAACTAAGAATAAGGTTGTGACACAAAAGTGTGAATCTTTCTTGATTTTTTTTTTATTTTGGTCTACCATTCCGAATAAACATCAGGAATAATCAAACAGTATTGAGCATGTACCCTGTGCCAGTTCTGGCCAAATACTCTAGATGAATCGTTTCATTTGAGCACGACAAGAATTGAATTCAGTTGTCGCTGCTTCTATACCCAGTTTACTGCTGACGAAACCGAGGCTGAAGGAAGTTATATGACTGTCCTCACACCGGGGATGAGAACTCACAGCCATGGTGACTGACGGCAAGAGCCTAGTTCTGGCGCTGGATGAAAGACGGCCTCATGCGCCGTCTTCCCATTTGTCAGATCAGGAAGCAAACAACTTTGCACAGTGCTTTCCCACCAAGAATTACAGAGTGCTCTGGAAGCTTGTATGGCTTGTTCCTAGAAACAGTACAAAGCACAACATGAGACACCCTCCATCAGAATTGCCAAGAAATCCATTAAATACAGGCTCCTGGGACCCATGTTGCTCCCATCACATCAGAAGTTAGGGTAGAGAAGTAGCCAGGGCAGGAATCTGTATTGAGAGCACTCTCTTGGGCAGTTTGGGCTGTTCGGGTTTAAGAACTGCTCCCTAGAATCAGTAGAGTTCAGCATCCACAAAGCACAGCCTGGTGCAAAACTCTAAGAAAGAAATCTTCTCTCTCCAGAACCACAGAACAGATGAACTGCAAAACTCAGTCGGCAAAGGAAGAAATTTTTCAGTAAGGCAGCCTCCTATTCAAAAATCCCTGAATGTATTTCAGCATTTTTGATTTTAGACCTAAACCCACTCACGGGAATATATCACAGTTTGCACTGAGAATCTGCCTCCCTCTGGAGACCAGAAATCTGTTTTATTAATGCCACTTAAGCTGTTATTCAAAGCTCTGAACAGTTAGAACATATGCAGACCTCTCTCTCTCTCTCTCTCTCTCTCTCTCTCTCTCTCTCTCTCTCTCACACACACACACACACACACACACACATCCTTACACAAATTTGAGTGAACACTGTATAACCAGAAAATGAAATTGCTCTCAAATAACCATTATGACTTCTCTTATATGCTCACATTACAATAAAATTCAGAGTGAGGGCTATCAGTGGAGAGGGAAATCACCAAGCAGGCATTCCTCAGCTCGATGCGAGCCCTTAAGGGATGGGGTAGCATCCTACTCCTGTCTGTCTCTGTAGCTCCAAGCACATAGTAGGCAATTAATCCAGTCTTGCACTAATGAAGAAAAAAGGATGCTGTGCAGGAATTGGTGAGCAGATCAATTCCCCAAGGAGAAGAAGCTCACCCCCTACACAGCTGTGGACAGGGCTGTTCTTCAAAGAGAGAAGAAAAGGAGGGCTCTTCTCTAACTGCCTGGCTTCTCCCAGTAACACTTCTCAAATCCTGAAGCTGTGCCTCTTTGCATCAAAAGACAATCGCCTAACTTCTCCGGCATACACATAAAACCCAGAATGAGCCTCTAAATGAAAGCCAGAATAAAATAACAAAGGAAAGAAAGGAACGAGAAGATAGACTGGTTTTTTGGGGGGGGGGACAATAACAGCATACAGCCCACCAGGGCATGGCAAAATATCAAATTTTCATTTAGAGCCGTCTTTATGGTTAGAGTTTTGCTTCCTTCTGCTATGTATGAATTTCATATTCTTCCTTACAATAAAACACATTCATTCTCCTGCCTTGGTCCCTCTGCTCTCCATGTAGCATGAATATTCACACAGTCTCTATTAGCTGCAAATGCATGTACACACACAGGCACGTGTGTGCATGCACACACACACGAGTGCACGCACATGGACTCATGCACGTGAGTCTACACCACACCAAAGGTCAGCTTTTTGTTCCCTAGGAATACATCAGAGTAGGTAATTTCCAAACCAATGCCAAATAAATACTAAGGCTGACTCTTCCCCAACAGTTTCAGGATGTTTCTGGCCACTGGGACTAGTTCTAAGTTGATGTGTTCAGAGCATCATACTCAGACCTCTACAAACCATAAACACTCCAGCCTTGGGAATACCCTAGGACCTTCTGCTTCCGAACCCCTCACTGTACAGACGAGGAAATCAAGTTCGAATTCAGTGTGCAACTTCTTGTCAGCTAGCAGAAGAGAGTCATCACTAAGTATCCAATCCAATCTCTACCCACTGAGCCACAGTGAGACCAGTGTCTAGTACTTACCACAGTGGTTCTCAACCTTCCTGATGCCGTGACCCTTTAATACCTTGTGGTAATACCCAACCATAACATTTTTCATTGCTGCTTTGTGACTAATTTTACTGCTGTTTGTGAATCATAATGTAAATATCTGTGTTTTCCGATGGTCTTAGACAACCCCTGTGAAAGAGTCATTTGATCCCCAAGGAGGTCACGACCCACAGGTTGAGAACTACTGACTTACTAGATTTCTGGCAGCTCAGCAGAAAATGCATTAAGTTCTCTCAGTCATGAGCTCAGGATTTAAATTCAGTTATAATAAATAATTACCAGTCATTGTTTCAGTTCCTAAGGACTGCTAGACACCAATAAACCAATAGTATTGGACTTAACATTGGTCTGGCACTACCTTTTGTTTGATCTCTTCTTTAAAGCAGCAGTGGCTAAAGAGAATACAATTTGAGAAAGAAGAGCCCTTCAGGCTCAGCCATCTACACACTAGCTGTTCCCATGGGCGCCAATCCTTCACTCTGCAGCTTCCCGAGCGTCAGCTCGAGTGCCAGCATGCAGCTTGAGACTCTGCATTTCCAACAAGCCCAGTAACCCCAGTGCTGCAGGCCACAGGTCATGGTTCCAGTAGCAAGATTAGCAGACCATCCCTCCCAACCACTGCTGTTTGAATGAGCTGACCCTCAGAAGTCTCTGACACTTGGTATTTCTGGAGGAAGTATGTCACTGGGGGTGATCTTTGAGGAAGGAAGTATGTCACTGGGGGTGATCTTTGAGGAAGGAAGTATGTCACTGGGGGTGATCTTTGAGGAAGGAAGTATGTCACTGGGGGTGATCTTTGAGGAAGGAAGTATGTCACTGGGGGTGATCTTTGAGGAAGGAAGTATGTCACTGGGGGTGATCTTTGAGGAAGGAAGTATGTCACTGGGGGTGATCTTTGAGGTTCCACCATTCCGAGTTAGCTCAATGTACCTTCTGATTGTAGTTTGAGATGGGAGTGCTCAGCTGTTCCTTCTGCCATGCTCCCTTTCCATCAGCGGCCCTAAGTCTCTGCAACTGTAAGCCCAATCAAATGCTTCTTTTATCAGTTGTCTTCATCCTGCTGTTCCATCACAGCAATAGAAAAGGGACTAAGACACTGACCAAAATAGCACCATCATTTGAAGCAAGCCAGGCGACCAAAGATGGAAGGCCAGCCATGGGTCCCTAAACGCAGTCCTCATAACAAAAGCCATGGGACAGTCCTGGACAAAAAGATTTAGTCCCTGGCCAACTAAAGAGTGTCCTTTGTGATGTAAGTCTATCCTATTCATCACTCTCAGCAAAACCCACTGTGGGTCATGTGACAAAAGTCCGCACAACAGTTCCAGAAGCTTTCCTAGAGAAGTAAGTGGCGGAGGAGAGTCTAAATCTCTGTATTAATGCTAGAGGCTGAAGACTAAGTGAAACCAGAACACCCTCACTTACTTACAAATAGCTTCAGTGCCAAGTATGAGGACACAGAAGGATCACTAATGTGCACCGCAGAGAACCCAGGCTGAGGCCAACCCTATCCTTGCTTCGCTAAACAAACCAAATCATCATGTCTAACGGCTTTGCTTCAAAAATAACTCGTGTGCCAGAAGGACATTCGCTTCAGAAAATCAAATGGGCAACTTAATTTCAACCTCTCTGATTAAGTAGATCCTAGCTTGTCTGTGAACACGCTTCCAAGATTTCCCCAAGGGAACCGGGTGCTAACACGGAGAGCATGACCATTTATTTGGCTTAAGGAACATATTAATTTATCTGGTTTATAGAATTTAAACATCTGACGAATGACAGTGGGGCTGATTTTATTCATCAGCTAATTGCTTTGCCACCTGGAGCTGGATCTTTATATATGCAGCTTATAAAAGATCTGAAAAGGGTCTCAATTATTCTTTAATTTGTTCCTTGAATATAAAGTAGGAAAAGCTGGCTTAATCAAACATTGTCTCAATTCTCCTGGGATATGTCTGGTTACCTTATAACAAGGTACGCTTTCATTTAATCATACGATATGATAATTCCCCACTTTCCAGCCAAGTATCCTCTTAGTTACAATCAATTTTCCACTGAAAAAATAAACATTGTCTCTTTACCGAAATCCCGGTAGAGAAAAATAGCCCCTTTTTAATGAAACTTGCTGCTCATACAACCACACTAGGAATTTCTATGTAAGAATCTATTAAACCTCCTAATTTAACATTGCTGGTAAATTGCAGAATAAAGCAAGTTCCGTGAGCAATTCTCAGTGCACATGCCATTCTTGGCACATGAGGAAGAAAATGGATAATGAACGCATGTGTGCAGATACACATCACGCACGCACGCATACACGCACACACACAAACACACAGCACTGCTGGGATCTATTAAGCCTCACTTAATAAATGTTTTAATCAACTTGGATTCTGTAATTTATCTGGGGGGGAGGAGAAACTAGCAGTCATGCAATTTCTTTAATTGCACCAAGTGAATCCAAAATGCTGGAACGTTCTAGTGGGCTGCATAAGTCCCAAAACGTAAAAGAAGTACCTAGTAGGCAAGAGGGATGCTCCTGAGCTGCAACCTTTCAACAAGATGTAAGTTAGACCCTAAAGACACTCTATAATGACCCAGGGGTTGTAGCGGGGAAGTCAAATGGTTGGTCCCTAATCTTACCAAATTTCTCTCCCTTGTCACTTAAGTAGTCCGAGAAAAGATGATCCAGTTGCCGAAATGGGTAAGTCAAGGGAAACTGAGGCCAAGGATTGCACGGGCTTCTGGGAGAAGACAAGGTCATCAGCTAGCATCCCATCTGAAAATAAAACAGAGTTTCTGGGACCTCTGGCCACTGAAGACAGAAGTACAAGCAGGGAAAACTCAGGCTAAGGGGGTCTATAGTCAACCAAAAGAGAGCAGAATACAGACAGAGGATTTGATGAGCAGTAATGCCAAACACCAAGAACCTGGAGCAGAGGTGGAGGTTAACAGCAAAATCTGCCCTGTTTAATCCTCTTCTAATGTCCCTAGAACCAGGCCTCCTTAGAAGTCCTGTGTTGGTGAACAGTAAAGGCTAGTCGAATGAAACCCCGAATGTCCAAACCGGAAGAGATCTTAAGCGATAGGCAATCCACTGTACATGAAAATAACATGAGTCCCCAGACATCTGGATGCAGTATGGCTTGGGATATGAGAGCTAGGGCTTCAGAATTGGATCCTAACCCTGTGGTTCGCTAGCTCTATTTCTCTGAGAAGTTTGGTGCCTATGAAAAAGAAAACAGCTATTGTATCATAGGGTTGTGTGAGGCTTGAATGAGATAAGCCATAGAAAGAGGTGGCAATAGCGTACATTTCCATCAGCTCCCTCCCCGACCACATACTGCCCCAAATTCTCTATTCAGTCTGTGCCAAATGTGGGTTCTTTGCCAGCTAAGACAGATCATGATATTGCCCAAGAAAACATAGAGAGTGCGATAAGTTCAAACATCTGGAAAAAAGCCAAACATCTGTCTTAAAGACGGAGGCTCCTTCTGCCACACATATACTCTGTTCCCCTTCAGATGTCCCATCTAGAACCAGAGTCCCCGGCCCTCTCTGGTATTGTTGGACCTGAGCAACGTCCTATCCCATGAAAAGAAACAACTGCAAGCTGGGTGCAGGGAAGACCAAGAAGGGAATGGCTTCCATGGACTTACAGGTAATGTGGCTGGCTGCTTCTCCCTTTCGTGCTGAGTTTCCCAGATACGGATTGCTAGACAACTATTGGTTGCTTATAGATACATCCACTCCTACCGCCACCACAAGCAGCTTTGTTGGAAGGAAAGCGATGCCATATCTGATAAGTTCATAACCAAACCCAAATCCTCCCTCCCCAGCAGTGAGCATGTGGAGAAATGGGTGGGGCTGCACTTGTAGCTCTCTGGCTTCACACAGCTTTAATTGAGCTGCCCTTCCTCCCCAGTACACCTGTGTGTGCTCATTTGCTTACCTCTTACACATATTAATCCATAACTATGCTTCTATATTTCATATTTCCCTTACTAGCTAGCTCTCAGTCTACTAGCATGTCAGCAAATATGTCTCCATTAAGAGGAAGGAAACAGGGACTGGAGGACAGAATTGGGGAGTTGAGCAGAAAAATCATTCTGATGTGCTCTTGTCTAGTTCTCTTTCATCAGGCTGGATGCGTAGCTCACTGGGAAAGTGCTTGCCTAGCATGTGAGAGGCCCAGAGTTCAATCTTCAGCACCTCACCTCCCCAAAGGAAAATATTTTCATCTGTCTGCAAGTACTATTTAAGATCAACTTGCCAGCCGGGCAGTGGTGGTACACGCCTTTAATCCCAGCACTTGGGAGGCAGAGGCAGGAGGATCTCTGTGAGTTCGAGGCCAGCCTGGTCTATAAGAGCTAGTTCCAGGATAGGTGGATAGGCTCCAAAGCTACAGAGGAACCTTGTCTTGAAAAACCAAAAAAAAAAAAATCAGCTTGCCAAGCGGTGGCCAGGAGAAGGGTGCTAAACCGTGTCTAAAGGTTTATGTAGAGTCTGAAGAAAGGGTACTCCTGTAACACAGGTGCTCCCGCGCCTTTCAGAACCAACTTTTTCCTATGTGGAAGCAAGACATATACTTGGAACAATTCCTCAGTGATTCAAAAATAGCTGTGGTTATGGGGCAATGCCAGTAGGACCCTAGAGGTATTGTTTAAGGTGCCAGGCACAGGAGAGAAAGCCTGAGAATCTATAATGGTAATCCAAGGCCCAGTCTATACTTTGAGTGGATCTCAAGGGTCTGAGAACGGGGGACAGTAGGCTTGGGGCAAATGTTGGTATCAAAAGCTAAATTTGGGTAATAAGCCAAGTGTGGTCATCAGGCACATGAGAACACACTTAGGTTCCACAAGCTAATGAGTTCAGATTTCCTCTCTATGTTCTTCCCTAGGCTCTCCTCGGCACAATCAACAGCTGAGGGATGTACATCTTATAAGCCCAGGCAGCATGCTGGATTTCCTCTCTTTCATTTGTTGGGATATGGCTTGGTTATTATTAACTGTTTGGCTGGGGGCTTCACCCCAGCTCCTGGCATAAGCTCCCTTCCCTAGGAGTTGCCTCAGTCCAAACTCCATCTCTGAGAAAGCCCACCAAACGGTAACCCCTCCCCAGGGAAGGTCAAGACCACTCCCACAGACTATTTAAACTGCCCCCCCCAGAGAATGAACATGTGGTCTACCCCCGGTTTCATGTGGTCTCCCCTTCTCTCTCTTCCCCTCTCCATGTTTTCCTGGGGCCACCCGGGAGTATTGTCATCTATTAAAACTGGGCATCTTTTAATTCAGTCTGATTTGGTCTGATTGGGATTATTGCGTTGGCAGAGAGGTTTGTTGGCCAGAAGAAAATATTTAACATTAGCTTTTCTTTATTTTATTATTTACGTATATGGGTGTCTTGCCGACATGTATGTTTGTGTGCCACATGTATGCCTGACGTCGGTGAAAGCCAGAAGAGAGCGTCAGCTTCCCCAGAACTGGAATTACAAATGGTTATTGAACTACCATGTGGATGCCAGGAACTGGACTCTGGTCCTCTGGAAGAGCAACCGGTGTTCCTAACCACACAGCCAACTCTCCAGGCCTAGTTTGGCAATTTAAAGAAAGTCAAAGTAACAAAGGCTTAGCCAAGATGGATTTGTCACTTACAGGAAGCCTAAACTTTGGAGATGGGACCCTGCTACACAAAGCCGTCAAAGGCTGCCTCTTTCTGTATCCTTACACTGTCGTCACTAAGATGGCCCCTTTCTGCGTGTGGAGATGCGCACCATCATCAGGCAGCATTCCAGCCCAGGAAGGGACAAGCATTCGTCAAGGACATGATGGTCCTTTCAAGCAAAAGTCTGTCATATATGGCCTTATCTAGCTGTAAGAAAGTTTGAGGACTATGGTCATTATTATAAAAGAAGCTTTGGATTTCTGAAAAGAGTAGACATTGGGCCAAGTAGCAAACCAAGTCACACACCAATGAACCCTCCTCATGACTACCAGCGTACACAGCTAGATTAACAAGATGAAGTTTGTCCACAAAGTGGGATAGTAAATGCAATTAAATATTCAAAGATGTGTGTGAAATGGGATGCTAAATAAAAGAAGCCAATGATAAAGGACCATATGTTAAATTATTCCATTTATGGATATTAGTCACGATAGGCAAATCTATAGAAATGAAAAGATAATTCATGATTGCCTGAGGTTGGAGGAATGGAAAGAGAGGAGGAATGGTGGCCAGAAGACTTCCTTCTGAAGCGATGAAAGTGCCCTAAAGTCAGCTATGACTGTGACTACGCAATTATAAATACCATAAATAAGTAAATTATATCTCAATAAATCTGTTTAAAAAAACAGTCCCGTGAGCATTTTCATCCTTACTCCCAGTCCTAAATGTTTCCTATTTAGATCTAATTTTAGCCATGTGTGATGTACAAACGTGCATCTATTTGATCTTTTAAGTCTAGGTCTTTTGAATTCCCTGTAGGTCCGCAGCCCTTCTGTATCTACTTCCTACAGAGCCAGAATGAAATGTTAATGTTGTCAATTCTATTTCAAAATGTTTGCTTCAAGAGATGGACCAAGACACAGGTAAATAGACACAGGTAAATATGTACAATATTCTTTCTTATCTTCAGTTACTACGAGTTCTTATAACCTGTAATGTCTAGAGTACTGAATTTGCTTTATTAAAATTAAAAAGTAAAGACTGGGGAGATGACTCAATAGTTAAGAGCAATGGCTGCTCTTCTGGAGGACCCAGGTTCAAGTCCCAGCACCCACATAATGACTCACAACCATCTGTCACTTGGGCAGCCCAATGCCTTCTTCTGGCTTTCACAGGCACCAGGTGTCAAGTATTTTCTTTTTTTTTTTCTTTTTATTGATTTTTATTGAGCTCTAGATATTCACTGTTCCCCTCCCTGCCTCTCCCCTCCCCTTCTACCCTCTCCCATGGTCCCCATGCTTCCAATTTACTCAGGAGATCTTGTCTTTTTCTACTTTCCATGTAGATTAGATCTATGTATGTCTCTCTTAGGGTCCTCATTGTTGTCTAGGTTCTCTGGGATTGTGATTTGTGGGCTGCTTTTCTTTGCCTTATGTTTCAAAACCACTTGAGTGAGTGCATGTGATAATTGTCTTTCTGTGTCTGGGTTACCTCACTCAAAATGATGTTTTCTAGCTCCATCCATTCAGTCTCGGAAGGAGAAGCATGTGGTTTACAGTTTGAGGCTATTAATAAAGGGGCTGTGAACATCCTGTGGAAAGCCTCAGTGAGGACAAATTTTTATGGCTCTGCAACAAACACCCCAGAATGGACATGGCGGGTTATATGGAGGGTGTGTGTTTAGCTTTTAGAGACAGGTGTGCTGTTTTCCAAAGTTCTTGTGTCCCCGTTGTCAATGGCTGAGTGATTCAGTCTCTCCACAATCTTGCCTTTGTTTTCATGGTGGGGTTTTATTTTTCTTTATTTGTTTTTATTTATTTGTTTTATGCCTACGTGTGTCTGTGTAGCACTTGGGTACCTGGTGCTCACAGAGGCCAGAAGAGAGTGTCAGATGTCCTGAAACTGGAGGAACAGATGGCTGCTAGCCACTGCGTGGATGCTGGGAGTTGAACCCAGGTCCTCTGGAAGAGCGGTCAGAGCTCTTAACTGCTGAGCCCTGTCTCCAGCCTTCCTGCTGTTTTCATGTTCTCCATCTGAGAGCTACGCCTCACTGGGGCTTTAATTTGCCTCTCCCTGAGGTCTCATGTTGATGAACACCTTGTTGGTGCTTGTTCTCAATAAACCTCTTCAAAAATACATTGACATCTTTTTCGCATTTGCTCTTTGGATTACTCTATTTTTAATATTGAGTTTTGCTTGTCCTTTCCATCTTCTCTCTGCACCTTTTTCAGGTGCTTTGCAAGGCCTTCCTCCCAGTCTGTAATTTGCCTTTCACAAAGCAAAAAGGTTGCAATGTTAATGAGATTCAATTTAACATTTCTCCTTTTATGACTTATGCTTTCGGTATCAAGTCTAGGAACCCTTTGCCTCATCTGGGGTCACAAAGATCAAGTATTTCCTAGAAATTTTTATAGTTTCATGTTTCATATTAAAGTCCTTGAATCAGTCCTGCATATCTGGAATAAATCCTTTTTGGTTCTACTCTATTGTTCTTTGTGTACACTGTTGGGTTTGATTAGCAAAATTTTATTGAACATTTTTGCATGCCAAGTTCATGGGAAATCTTGGTCTATATTTTTCTTTCTAAGTGTTATCTTTGGTTTAAGAATCAAGGAAATACCTCATAAAATGAGTTAGAAAGTGTGTCTTTGTTATGGTTTTCATACAGAAGGCCCCCACAGGCTCACGTGTCAAAGGCCTGATCTTTACAGGGTAGCGCTTTGAAGAAGTGATGGTATCATAAGGGGGTCAACTATGAATGGAACGGCCCACTGATAGATGTGTAGCTGAATGGTCCCACAAAAGAAGTGGTCAGTAGAATCATGTATTTTAAAAATGTCTTGTTCAGGTGCTATTTATTCTTTTCTCTCTCTCTCTCACACACACACACAAGCATGCATGCATGTATTCACAAGCACATGCACACACATGCTTGTAGACACACATGCATGCACATGCACAAACACATGTGTGTGCACACACATGAACTCACAAACACATGTACATACACATGCACACACTTGTGCATGTGTGCACACACACACAAACATTTTCTGTCCTTGTACTACTGATATCCTGCTTCCCCTCATGCCTAACATGTTGGAGCCAGCAGGAAGTCATTGGACTGAAACCTCTAAAACCATGAACCAAGATAAATCTTCCCTCCTTCGTTGTTTTAAGTTATCTCTCTCAGACATTCTGTCTCGGCGGTAGAATGATGGCAAATATGCCCCCTTTCATTTTTCTGCAACACATTAAATAAAATTGGTATTAACTCTTTGAATGCTTGATAAAAATTTCCCAGTAAAACTAACCTAAGACTAGATGTTTCTTTCTCAACAGATATTTGGTGGCAAATTCAGGTGTTTTTTTTTTTGTGGATTTTTGAAACAGGGTCTTGCTATGTAGCCCCAAGCTAGTTTGGAAACTCTACATAGAACAAGCTTGCCTCAAACTTGTGGCAGCCTTTCTTCCTTTGCTTCCCAAATGATGAGAACTCAGGTGTATTTAATTTTTAATAGTTAATAGATTAGTGAAAACCTTTATCGGTTTAATCTGTAGTAGTGGCAGTGTACATGCATGTGAGGTGGCAGGGGAACGGCTTGGGCACCACCACATGCATGTGAAAGGCAGTGGACAACTTTGTTGTTAGTCCTTTCCCTGTCCCCCACCTTGCAAGGGTCCCAGGAATTGAACTCAGGTCACCAGGCTTAGGCAGAAAGTAACTGTGTTCACTGAGCCATCTTGCCAGCCCTATTGTTTATTCTTGATTTTGCGGGAAGCCTTGTGGCTATGGTTATCAGCAGCAGCAGAACTCTGGGCTTTGATTTATTCTGGCTTTTGGTACAAGGTTGTGGAAGAATTGGTCCATTTCGTCTACGGCTCTAATTTTCAAACATAAATTTCTCTAAAACTTCCTGATCTTGTTCTTTTTAAGTAGTATATATTAATTGTGCAAATAATGGGCTTTATTATAACATTTTCATTCATATCTAATGGACTTTATTCTTTTGGCGACATTTACTAGCTCCCCCTCATTACCTTTTTTTATCTCCTTTGCTCCTCTATTGATCCCCTCTGCCCTCTTACTCTTTCTGTTTCCCTCCTGCTTTATTTTCCTTCCTCCTTTTTGTTGACACAGAGTCTCACTATGTTGCCTCAGCCTCCAGAGTCCTGGGATTCTGAGCATTCGCTACAGCGTCCAACTTTGTTGTTCTGTTAATAACTTCCAGGTCCGCCACGGCAATCCCTGTTTTACTCTCAATATTGGTCACTTGAGTGTTTTCTTCTTTTCCCTTTTAGAAACAATTTATTTCTAGGTTTAGTTATGTGATTGTGTTGGGGGGGGTGTGCACGTGAGTTGCAGGTACCCAAAGATGTTGGAAGCCCTGTGACTCTGGTTGTCAGCAGCTATGACCCAGCCAAGGTTAGTGCAAGGACCAGAACTCCCAACCTCTGCAAGAACAGTGCGTGCTCTCAACTGCTGGGCCATCCCTCCAGTCCCTGTTTTCTCCTTTTCTTGTCTTATTAATCACAATTACCAAGCTCACTGATTTCTTTTAAATAACTAGTGTTTTCTCTCATTTGTTTTTCGTATTATTTTTCTGTTTTTGATTTTATTGACTTTTGTTCTTTCCTTGCTTTCTTTGTTTTGGTTTTATTTTGTTTTACCTTTTCTAAGTTCTTGGGGAGAGAATTTACATTAGTGATTTGATATCTTTTCTATTATTAATATAAGCATTTAGAGATGAATGTTCCTGTCAGCACTGTATCTAAAAATGTTGATGTAGGTTTGCTTGGCTTTGTTTTGTTTTCATTTTATCCAGTGGTATTTTTATTTCCTTTCATACACCTCTTAGACCCATATATTATTTATAACTATGTTTCTTAATTTCCAAGTGTTCATATAATTTTTGTCTTATTGTTTTTTATTTCTAGTTTTACTGTACTATTTCCAAGAACACAGTAGGTATAATTCCAAACCTTTTAAATTTTCTTGTTTGTTTTGTGAACAGGATATAGTCTATTTAGGTGAATGCTCCACAGAACAACAGAATGGATATTCTTTCATTGTTGGGTGAGAGTTCCTACAAACGTCAACTTGATACTATTGTTTAAAGGGCTTTCTCAGGTCTCCAAATCCTTGAAGAGCAAAATGTTGGGAAGGGGGGTCCAGTTATTCAATATCCTCTCTTCATCTTACTATCCCAGTTCCATGCTCTACCTAAGGATCTTCCCCCTCTGGAACCTAATCCTTCAATAATTCAAAGTCACTCCCTTGAGGATTATTGACATTTTAAGTAAACCCAGTGCCCCTCCCATCAAATGTGGTAAAGTCCGGGTCTGGGACCTGATGAAGATAGATGACAGAAGAGATGCCCAGCATATTAAAGTTGGCCCAGCAGTCAGTCAGTAAGTGAGTCAATCAGGCAAAACCAAAACCCATTCCAACTAGAAGACTGGGAAGTCCCGATAGGTCTATGAAGTCGCCGAAAGTCAGCATCTTAACTAACAGCTGAAACTAGGAACTAACCAAGAAGCTCAAGGTTGGGATCCAGGAGATCATCAGGGCATACAAGAGCCCAGTGTGGTTTCCTCCAAGCCTTTTTGCCTGGGTCAAAGGTCAAGGTGCCCCTTCCTGTACAATCTGAAACACAGTCTCATAAACTGTGTGTCATTAACGCAAAAGGAGTCACAAAATCGAATACTGTGTGGAGGTCATGAGAAATGGAAAATATTGTGAACACGGCCTGACCAAAAGTTAATTCAAACTCTCATGGATCTGAGCCTGTGTTGTGTCATACAGCTTCACCATGGCCTTGGTTCTGAACACACACTCTGCCCACTTTTCAGTGTGCATGCCACTGCAACATAGCACGTGACACAGCCAACACCACTTGGGCCACCTTGGCTCATCTCCGAGACAGTACAGATTATGTCTTCTGGCTTTTATAGACATACAATAGTTTAACTGTGGAAAACAAAGACTTCATTATTCTCATATCATTGTTCCTCAACATGTATCAAATCAGTACATCTTTAGATTGTATTGTTAGAATATTTCATTTCTTTTGAATGCTGTTTGAGTCTCTGAGTTTCATTTTTAAAACCTACTAAATTAATTTTGACTTGGGCTTGAAACAGACTTGAAATTTCTCCTAAAATTGTCTTCAAGTGCATCTGCCATTTTGTGATACCTGTGTATACAGCTTTGCATCCTCAGTACCAGCAACTACAAAAATTATCCATCATCTCTAAGAAACACTAAAGATGCTTACATCCTGACATGCCAAATATTGAGCCAAGATTTAATTTTTATGTAAAAATAAGCAAACAATCCATTTCCTGAGTATGTACATCAACTGTCACCCTTAATAAATGGCAACAATTTATGTATAACAGGGAATTATTTTTAAATACATTTCTTTATGATTTGTGGTCAGTAAATATTGAACATTAAAACCTATTTTATATATCTTTCTACCTAGATGCTTGGGTTTTATTGTTTTTTTTTTTCTATTTCAGGTGTATTTGTTAACTTCCCAGTTTAACTCACATTCTTTTCTGACACACAGCCATGAATCTGGGGTCACTGTCCTGCAATGCACTAGAATGGCTTATGCTCGCTGGTAACTTTTTACAACTACAGACATACCACTATTTAAGCACACACCCCCTTTTCAGTAAGAGGCAAAGTGGCTCAAATAGGAACAACAAAACACTGGACGAAAACCAAGTAAGAGTAACACTGCTAATTTTCTACATCTGTTGCTCCCATCTTCGCTGCACAGCCCAGGACGGCTGCTGGGACTTCAGGCCCTGTATCATCACATCCAGATTCTCTTCCCTTTCAAATGTTTAAATGCCTTCAGTGTGTCCGAGTTTAAATTCTTCCAGTGTTAAGTGGAAGGCTGATATGGATGGAGTTATTGTCACAAGAGTCTATGATAGAGAGGTATAAGGCAAGCGAATGGCACCACCGGGTGCTGGCCATGCACACACTTTAGTAAGACCAGACTACCTACCCAGGCTGGCTGGGCTCAGAGGCTGACTTGGACCTTGTAGGTCATTCTTACTTTATTGGGTTCTAGTTTGTTCCATATTTCCTTGTTCCACTATCTTCTAATTAGGACAGGGTGGGAGGAAAGGTTCAATTAGTCTAAGAATACTTAGCCACACCTCACACTGTCTTACTCAAATATTTTTACCCTTCTGAACATACACCTAATTTCCACCTACATATGTTTTAAAACTAAACGGTAAACTCAGCTGAAGAGACAGGTGGGGCCTGGGGCTAAACACTGACACCACCCTTGGGCACGGCTCTGGTGAGTGAGCTGCTCAGTGGTGGTAGGCAGGACCACCTAGTGAGTCTTCTCCAGGAAAGCCTTGCAGCACCCTAGGCATTGCTGGTACAGCACTTCCAAGTCAGAGTCATTGCCATAATAGGGATCTTCAATAATGAGTTGTTTCTGTGGATCATAGCTCCCAAGTAGCTCAATTTTAGCTTTGCAGTTTTTAACTTGATTACTTTTGCTATTCAAATCTCTCATATTGCTTTCATCCATACGTAGTATATAATCGAATGTGGCAAAGTCTCCTCTTGTAATCTGCCATGCAATGTGATTCATGGGGATGCCATGTTTTCTCATGCAGTTCTGCCCATGATAGTCAGGGGAGTTCCCCACTTCATAGGTGGATGTAGCCACACTGTCTGTCCTCGAATTACCTGAAACATTTTCATCAGTTACCAATTTCCTGAAAACTGCTTCTGCAAATGTTACTGAGACACGCGAACAACACCAACTTGGACCCAACCTCTGCCATCTTCCTGTGCAGACCCTGGCGCCCAGAGATGGCATAAGCTACCTAGATGCTTGTTAAACATTCTCAGGCAAAAATGGTCCCAAATGGAAAAAGTTTAAGGATTCCTGATCTAAAGATAACCTTCTAGCAAAATTGACTGCCACTGGGACTGAAGAGATGGCTCGTTGATTAAGAGCACTTGCTGCTCTTACAGAGGATCCAGGTTCAATTTCCAGCATCTCCATGGAAGGTGAAAGCATCTATAACTCCAATTCTAGGGGTTCTCACACCCTCTTCTGGCATATATATATATACATATATATGGCATATATATTATGTGCCATATATATATTATGCACATGTGCACATACACACAAGCATAAAACACCAATACTCATAAAATAAAATAAAAATAATTTATAAAAGAAATTGGTGCTACAGCAACAATGTACATCATCATCAACAAGATGATAAGGAAGATATTCAGGAATACATCCCCTGGATGCTCTCAACTCATTCTATGCCAATATCTCCTTATTTGACCCACATATCTCTTTGGCCTTATAGAAATTATCACTGAAGAATCATTAGGAAGGGAATTTCTAGGAACATTGTCAGAAGAGGGACCTTAGAAAATAGAGAAAAGCCTACACCTAAAACTAACAGGCAGACTGTGTAACCACCAGCTCCTGTTCCTGGAACTCTAAGATGAAAGAAACTGACATTCTGATGTACCCCACTGTGTTTAACCCATTCTTCCATTATACAACTTTTGATCAACTCTAAAACGATGCTGATACTGTTCTTAACCACATTTTCCAACTGCCAGCGACTCTTGTCCTGTGACGCCAGAACTCCAACCGCATGACAGGTGATCCTGTGCGAGATCCTGGCCTTTCCTAAAAGTCTGAAAGTTTAGCCTCAAACACACATAGACCATGTGCCTGAGATCCGCTCTGGAAGCGTCCCGGAAGTTATGCGACATGCCTGGAAGTTCAGACCTCTGGGCCACAACAGTTCTCTCTTCCTTATAACCACCTGGAGGCGGGCCCTTCTGTGCCTTCACAGCCTGTCACCCACTGATCTGTCTCAGATGAAGAGCAAGTCTTGGGGCCCGCAGTCTCAGAAATCCCCACAAGACTTGTGGACACGTGACCATGGAAGAAGGCCCAGGACGCCTTCTCCATCCTTCATATTCCCCCGTTGCTCTATCCAGGAGATGAAACAGACACGCCTAGAAGGGACCACTGATTTACTGGCCCACGTATCTTAACTGAGACACAAAGTCTACACTGGAATGGAGTAGAATGAGGGTATCTGCAAAAAGCAGCCATTGCGCGGGAAATGAAAGCCTAAGGACACGAAATTGGATGGCTGGCTCACCAAACTAAGACCCTATGTAGCAATAATGTGCGGCTCCGATTCGGTATGGGGGCCCCCCACAATAAAGCCGGGGCTGTAATTACTATAATGACCTCCCACTGCTAGTGTGTCTTTAATTAAGTCTTTATCAGTAGGCATTTGCCACTTAAACCTAACTCAACGTAACTACAGCAGCATATTCATCCACATTTTCACAAAGAATTATGGAATCATATTTCTGTCACTAAGATGAAAGGGGATATTTAGTTCAAGTGTCATTTGCAGACAGGCTGCATAAAGAAAAATCAAGCTGTCCTTTATTGGCTGTTCCTGACAAGTGAGGCTTGGCTGAGAGATGCCACGGGGATTTGTGTGTGTGTGTTTTGGTTTCACCCCACTTCTTACCACAACTTACTTCCTTTCTACATAAACCATGGGGAAAGAATGACACCAAATTAATAACACTCTTGATTACCGCCAATTTCTTGAGGTGGAAAGGGGCTGAGACTCTCCAGGGAAACTCAGAGACACTGAGCAAGATGTTTCAAGGGGCACTAGGGTGACTGACCAGACCAGGTCTGCAGCCTCCTTGCCTCACGGCTGTGCTCTCTCCCCCCATCTTCTCCCACAAGATACACCCGCAGTCCCCTCGGCCTGAAGAGACCACATTCCAAGGTCAGGTTTCCAGTCATAATTACTTCCTTACGTTAGCGTTAAAGCAAGCACTCGTTTTTGGCAGCGCCCAGCCACACACGCCAGACAAACCCTGTCAGGGAAAAGGCCGCCAGCTCCAAGCCTTTCAGGGTGTTAACAGGGAGCCGTTTCTGCTGTGCTCCCCTTGTTGAGAGAAACCTGAGTATTCACCCTGGCCCTCGCTTCTAGGAGGTAACTGGATCTGTTTGGGTTCCACTGAAAGACCCCACCCATCCCCGTGGTCAACAAGTCTGGCCAACACTGGCCTCTCCCAAGAGGCCAGGCCAAAGCACTGTCGTTCATGTATGCACATCAAACGCCTTTTGGTTTAAGAAGCTGTTCCACCAAACGGAGACATCCTTTCTAATCCAAGGGAAGGCATTACACTCTAGGGTCTCTGCAAGGGTGGGGGAGGGGGGGTTGTGGTTGGAACTCTCCCTGGAACACCCCAAAGGAAAAGCCCAGGCCTCCTGGTGGCTGTGTGGTTCTGCTTTGCCCCTCAGGCCTGGGTCTGCGCAGTTGCGCCAGACTCGGCTGTTGGTTCCAGAGTTTCGGGCTCCTGCTGGGGAAGCCTGGCTCTGCCACCAATTTCCACCTCTTTTCCGTGTCATCTTTGGCCCTCTCCTTTCGGTTCTAATTTCATTTTGAACAGCGTAAAGGCTGACCACAGAAGAACTGAAAATGAGAACGAAATGGAGACCTGGGAGAAAGCGTGCTTCCCGAGGAGGACCTGAGGGGAAATACTATTCAATTTTCTCCCACATATTTGCACCCAGCTGGGGAGTGTTTCAGGTTTTCCCACCTTGGCAAGGACACCTGCTGAGAAGGCGCTTGACCTCACAGGTGGGGCCGCTGCTGCTGGGTGGCTTACGCTGCCCACCACTGCTGTTTACATGGCCAAGCCTGGAAAGAGTTCCGCGTTTGGAAAAGAAATCCCAAATTGTCCTCCACTCTGAATTTTGCTACAACTGTTTCCATCACTTGAGTAAATGAAGCCCTCCAGTATGGAGTCTGAATTCCTGATGGAGAAGTGAGACCCGGAGCTGGAGGCAGTCCTTGCCGGCTGGCGACTGCAGGATCTTCCTCCTGCCAGGCTTCATTCGTAGAAGGGCCCTGTAGTAGAAGGGAGGTGTCCGGGAATCCTGCTATTATCGCAACGCTGAACTCGGCTCTCCGTCCTCGCCTTGTCTCAGGGTCCCTTCCCTAGGGTTCTGCACACAGCCAGGAATCCTCTAGACTCGGCCAGAGGGAAAGCAGGCTCTGAGCTCAAAGGATCTGTACTTCTCAGGATGTAGGTTCTAGGCTTGTCAGGAGCTCTTGGGCAGCGCTGCCCAGAATCCCAGCCTTCTCCATTGAGTCTGCTGCTCTCGGTAGTAAGGAAGAGGACTTCAGGGTGCCAGTCTCAGCAGATATACTCAGTTGAGACATTTTCATTTGACAAAGGACCTCGCCAAGCGATGAGAGCCATAAGCCAGCATCCACTAGTTTGCCTCAGCATACAAATACTTAGCTTTCCTGGGGCCAAATCCACCTCCTAGTGAGTCCCTAGGATCTTTACCATACACACATGTTATATTGCTTCTCTGGGTGATGCCAAGCTCTCCCTGGAGCAGAAAAGAAACAAAAGCTGTCATATACCGAAAAAGCATATTTCTTAGGAAGAATCACTCTTAGGAATTATTTCTAACCAAAACTGAGGTAATGCCCAATTCCAAAAACCCAGAGCTAAATCCAAAACCCTTCAGAAATATTTGTTGACTACAAATGAATGATGCCTGGATGAACGATTTTCTCTCCCTCAAGAGAGCCCTAATTCCCTTCCCTGTTTCCTTGTTTTCTTTGTCCTCAAGCAAAGATGCTGGAAGCTCCTAAGAAGCCACGTGTTATTTTCTACACGGAAGGGAATGGGAGAAACACAAGAGAGAGGTGATACGCACTGACATGAAAAGCTATGGACAGGGAGAGCATGATTCAGCTAACAGTAAGATGGGTTGAGAAGCCGGTGCATAGACTCTTCTGCATCCTGGTGTCTGGGTCCCAGACCCAGGCGGATGTCATTGGTATGGGGTATGATCTAGCTGCTGAGATTGCTTTAAGTGCCCCCAGGCTTTATAATAGTACAACCCAGTTTGCAAGAAAGTGTTTGTTACTAGTTCCTGTTTGCCAAGGTCTAGACACTGGTCAGAAAAGTGTAGCAAATTTGGCTCTGAGCCTTTTAGCACAGAGGTTTAAAGAAAGAAACACAATCCATTGTGTGATCCACAGTGTCCACAGACAAAATCAAATCACTTGTTTTAGAAGTGCAGTCCCAGGCCCGTGAGAATTAGCTGGTGAATATATGAAACAGAGCTTCTCAAACACAGTATTCAGCCAGCGACTGCTGACCCACTATGAGACAGCTCTGCTTCAAAGGGCCTGGAGACACAGTCAGGCTGCAAGCTTTCTCTCTAACAGCAGTGGACAGCCCGGTCTATGTGTGTTGCCCTGTGAGGAGCACTTCATATCCATTGCCTCCATTTATCCTCACAACCCCTTGACAAGGTGGGCATTTCACAGGGGTTAGCAAGTGAGGCTCCAAGGCAGGAGGGGGGGGGACAGAGGGGGAACAGACACCATGGCATGAATGGAGGATGCCTGGGATGAGATGGAGCTGGATTTCAGAGGGCAGCAGCTGACCTGAGTCTTTGCTCTCAGTGACCACGACATACTAACAGTAACTTCAATGTTGAGAGTTAGATTTTCCTTCTTCTTAAACTGTTTCAATGATAATAACATCATCCCAATCACTGTTCAATTAGAGCAAATTCCTTCAGCAGTCTGTAAGCAGCAGACGGTTCCGACTATATGAAAATGACAGATGCAGCTCTCCTTAGGCCCAGGAAAGGCACCCTGTGGGCATACATGCACACATCAAACATAAATATATAGGGCTTTTGTTGTGGGTTTTTCATTTTTTTATAATGCTAGGGATTAACCCAAGGGCTTTGTGCATTCCAGACAAGTGTTTCATCCCTGGGTTACTTCTCTAACCCATCATGGTCTTATTTTTCATAGCAAGGGACTAGAACAATACAACAGGGTGCTGGCTGAATAAACCATATTATGCAGTGGCATAATACACAACTATAAAAAAATGAAACGATTTTTTTATGTCTCATATTATGAACTGGAAAAGGTAAGACCGCAGATATGGTATGACGCCTTTGGGATAATGGAAGATGGGCAGTAACAGTGTATGTTCTATGGGTCTACTTGGATAAAGCACATGTAGGGTAACATGAATGTAGTGCCAGCCAGGAGAGTGGAGGAGGGCAAAGTGGATGGTGAGGGGGGCAGATGGTTCTAAACAATACAGTTTTTAGGCTTTTGAACTCTTCAAGCAGTGAAGTATTACTTATTGGTAAAGGAAAGTAAATAACTCAAAAGCTGACTTTGCGAAGTCTTATGTCCCTCAGCTGGTAAGTGGCAAAGCTGGAATCTTTAACCTGCATATCTCTCTCTATCTCTCTCTCTATCTCTCTCTCACACACACACACCTTCCTTTTCACCCATGAAACCAGGGACATGCCTCGTTGTCCATAGTCCTGGCCCTCGGTCCTTGTAAGGTCTCCCCTATAGTGGCTCGGGCTCTGGGGGATTCAAGGCACCATTCAGGTTTCATCCATTCAGTCTCCCTAGAGGAATCCGGCAGTAGCTGACCAATCAACAAGAAGCTGCAATGCAGGGCGCAGAATGCTCTCCCAGGACAAATTTGCATCCACTGTCCTATGTAAGCAGGATGGGTTGTGTGCTCTGAACCCTCCTGCTAACAAATAACTACACTTGCCCGCCACTCATCATGCCTGTCAGCCCAGTTCAGGGCTGTGCCTTGCCTTGAGTTAAGGCAAGGGCTGATGCTGCCAGTACAGAGCCAGGATGCTGTATTGCACAGACCAGAAATGGCAAGCAAAATCTCAAACTTCACAGCCTGTCTGCTCTGATTTGGAATGCTGTGTCTTCCAAAACAACAAAAAAAGCTTTGAAGGGAACCAAAGAAGGTCATTTTCTACCCTTGACATCTTTTCTCGACTCTGGGGTTATCTCAGAGCCGCCCAAAAGCTTTAGAAGATCACTTTCCACCATCGAGGCAGAGAAAGCTAAGAGCTGTTGGCACTGCTGGGGAGCCTCTCCCGGAGCCTAGCCTCTGTCTCAGAGGCCAGACCTAAGCCCCACTGGCCACTCACTTTTCTTGGAGAGTAGATGGGCCAGCGCCCCTTGTTCTCTTATACTCAAACCAACCACATTGGCTTCACTTCCCATTGCCAAAGAAGCAAAGTGAGCCACCTGGGTTTTGTGGTTTTCCTAGCTGGGGATGGAGAAAGGAAGTTCTTTTGTGTAAAACTGTTGTTATACAGAGGGCCCACATTGGCAATAAATTGGATTTTGAACTCAAATACATCTAGCCAAGGTCTGGTTGATGCAAAATTATGAAATAAGACTATTATCCCCCCCCTGTTCTGTTTCCATTTCTCCTCACTGGGTAATGCCTACGTTTGTGTGGGGGGTCTGTGGTACTAGGAAACAGTGGACATGAGAGTAAGAAGGGGAACGTCCCCCAAAAGACCAAAACAGTGGGCACTAAAACAAATGCGCTGGAAGTAGTGAGGGGGGACCCCGAGAGGGTCAAGGCTTCCTGGAGGAGGTGAGATTTGAACCAAAGGTTACAGGTTACCTAGATGCTCGCTGAGCACAGCTTGAAGTCCAAGGCTCTGCATCTCAAAACATCGCTAGTTCACGTAGCTTTAGACCATTTCTAGCACCAGACAAGGCTGCCTTCGTGCAAATTGACTTTTTTTTTTACACTCAGCTTTGCCAGCATGTTTGTACTTAAGTTATCCGAGGTCAAATGTTTCCAACTACTGGCAGATACAAAATAGCACTGGTCTTAGCAAGAAGTCATTGCTTCTCTAACGCACCTTCTGCTGTGGGGAATTATCCACACACCTTGACCCCTGCCCTAGGAAGTAAAGCCTGTCTACCACACACTAAGGTGGAATATGCTTCGGCAGACTCACTGAAACCGTAAGTCCCTCTTAGACCAGGCCTATACGAAGGTCATTCCACTGATGTTTGCTCTTTTTCTACAGTTTCAAAGCTCCTCCCACACTCGTCTCCCTGGTGACCTCAAAAGCGACCAGTGCCTGCAGCAGGACCAGAGCACTGTGCAGGAGGCTCGTTCTGCAAGCTTGCTCCCACGAGAGACTCTGGAGGCCTCCCTGCTCCGTGCAGCTGTGTGCTCACAGTAACCCCCCAGCCAAGCACAGTAAGGGAGGCTGACATGGTAGGGCTGCCCTTTCCTGTTGGAGGCTTTGCTCGCGTTAGACCATGCCATCCCCATGGCAACTCTGTGAAGCAGATGCTGTCATTTGCCACCTCTGCAAAACTGAGCAGTAAGTAATATGTTCAGTGGTACAATAAGCACCTAGGAAGTACCAGATTCATGGCTGGAAAGTCAAACCTTTGACCTCATTCCCAGCTGTGTCAGGTGGAGAGTGGAGTCTTTGGGGCCCCACTCAGTGATGAATCTCTGCCTCATCACTTTATTATTTGAAGGATGCTAGACAAGTCACATAAGCCTCTTCCAGGCTTTACTGTCCTCACCTGGAAAGTGGTACCAGTCTCAGAAGCTACCTTAGGGGCAGGAAATGACTCTGCTCATCACGTGGAGCCAAGTGGCATTTCATAGATGTTTCTGTCATTCCGTATTTGCAAGCCTGTCTCTGCCCACACCATCCTAAGATTGGTCTTGTTCCTTTCTCCTGGGGTGCCTATCCAGAGCCCCTCCCTTGTAACTGGCTTTCGGGAGATGTTTGCTCGCTGATTTGTTCGACAACACAGCTATTCTAACCTATTTCAAATGATCAAGTAAGGGCTGCCTCTATCTGGACGCAAACTAGCCTCTTTTGCTGAATTCTATTCCTTGATGTTCAGAAATAAATTACCAAGTGCTTCAACAGTTCGTTCTCAGAGTCTCGAATTAGAAGAGCTATATAATTCTTTTCTTCCCTATAGGAAATGAGTGAAAGTCACCTCCCTTTGTCTCCAAGGGTTCCTCGGGGCTCTGGTTCCCACCTAAGGGAGGTCTCTCGTTCCCATGAGTGAAGCATCAAAATCTACAAAATAAAGCATACCCAGGTAGGAAAGGGTAGGTTTTCTCTCTGTGAGAAAACTGGTAGCTCCTTGGAAGACCCGTGACCCATTCATATCCCGCCTTCCCTCAGAGGATCAGAAGGAAGGTTAGCAATAAAGAAAACGAGGCATATTGCCATTGTAATTTGTCACTCAGCACTTCGTTTGCTCTTAGAAACAACTAATATTGCCCCCTTCACAGCCTATACACATCCTCCCTCCAACTGAAGGCACAGTCTCCACGCCTTACCCTCCAACACTGTTCTTGTCGCTGGGCCCACCCTGAGCCTCCACCAAAGTCCCACCAACGGAGTGGCTTCTTCTCTCCAACTTCTAGAGGGCTAAGTCCAGGAGTTGAGGGGGCCCTGCTCCGTCTGAGGGCTCTGGGGAGGATCATTTTGCAGCATCTGATATTTGCCAGTATCCTTGTCATTCTTTAGCTTGCAGATGTCGCCACTGTCATCTCTCCCTCTGCTCCTCGTGGCCTGATCCCATCTTTGTGTTCCAATAATCGTCTTCTCACTGGGTCATCATCATGTGGGAGTTAGGGCCTGCCATAATCTAGTATCACCTCATCTCACTTGGTTACATCCTTCCAGACCCTATGTCTTGTTCTCAGACTTGACGTAGACACAGAATTGTACGGGACACTATGTCACCCCGGTACAAGTAGAGCTCGGGATGAGTGGAGAGATTCACACGCTAACTTTGGGATATGACTTGAAAGTTTTCAGGTTCCCTCCCCCAGTTAAAAAGAAATGGGTTATGATGCCAATATTCCACAACTAGAGAGACATTCCTGCAGCTTTCGATGCCTTTACTGCCCGGCAGAATAAAAACAAAAGCTTTACGATTCCAACCTCTACCTGTAGGAACGACAAGCGTGAATCCCCGCAGCTGAGGCCATCTCAGCCTAGAGCCAGGCATCTAGCAGGACCCAGGTTCAACTGGGGTGGAACTGGAGATTTGTTACTTTAAGGAAGCAGGTATCGAGGATGACATGAGTAAGATGTGTGTAAGTAAAACATTGCTTCGACACCCACAGTAACCAGGGAGGCCAGAGTCAGAAAGCAAGCCCTGAGGGGACAGAGAGAGCGGAAGACCTGTCCACTCTACATCGCAAACACCAAGCCCCTGTCCTGTGCCTGGGAGCCTGCTTGGTGCTTGCATACTGGGCTTATTCATCCCCTCACACACAGGAAAACTAAAGGGCTGGGGAGTCAGGTGGCTTGGGAAAGGCTGAGAAACAGCCAGTGTTTGCCAAGGCCAGGCTCCAGGGCTGACATTCCTGCCCGTCTTCTGCCACGTCACAGAGGAAAGCAGGCCGTAGAATCCTAGGTTTCTAGCCACGGTTCTGTTAAGAGCTGGTCCAAGCCCGAAGCTCTCTAGCTGTACATTTGGGTTTGCTTTTCTAACTTCTGGTTAGAAATTGGCAGCAGTTTTCTATTGCATTTCCAATGTGCCTCTGTGTGTATCTTGGAGAGATGGAGAAAGAGAAAATATGGGTCAATATAAGCAGACTCTTAAAGGCTTATACTTTATCATTGTAATAATCATAATATATTTTACTTTACAGCCACTCATAACTGAAGCCTCTGGGCACGCTAACAAAAATAGCTAAAAGAAAAAAAAAGGAATTATATTAAACAAAGGAAATATGACTATAAAACCCCAATAGCCAGGGAACTAAATGAACAACATAAAACCTCCAAACAGCAAAACTACAATGAAACCAAGAAGGGGGAGAAACCTTTCACAAGCTTTACCCTGAAGAATTCCACGCAGCAAGATCGCATCTGTTTAAAGCACTATAATTTATCGATGTGACATCAAACCAAGAACCAGCCATTGTAAACCTTTCCAGAAGAAACACTCAGAAAACTAACCAGGTGGTCGGGGGGGTGGCGGTGTGGAGTGTCTGCGGCACGTAGCTAGGGCAACAATGGCTTTAAATTTTTATGTTCAAATACATCCATGTGAAGTTCCGCATCTTGGTACTGATGTAAAGATTAGTTTCTTTCATGGATAAAGAAGATGGGGGGGTGCCTCTTAATGAAGATAGCTTTTTCTGAGCTAGCTCACCCACTAAGATTCGCTGGTAGCTTCTCAAACTGCTGTTAAATACACTGCTTTTCAGAACAGACCCATGTTAGAATTGGCCAATAGGAGTGCTTGGGGAGGAAAACCACCTTGTCATAGTCGGGAGTGAGAATCCCAGTCTAAGGAAACGAGGGAGCTCAAGTTCAAAGCCAGCGCAGCAACATAGTAGAACTCTGCCTTTAAAAAGACGAGGAAGTCTTTTGATTTCTAAGGCAGCCCTGAAGCCCATCCGCCCCGCCCCTTGGACACTGGAGCCATGTCAAAGCTAGCAGTTCCCCGTGGCACCCAGTACCACCAACGTCTTTCCTTTCGGCTTCTCTCTTAGAGGAGCAGTATATCTCCCCAAGCAACTGTTACTCACATCCCACCTGCACATTCCTACTGAATTGGGGGGGGCAGAAGCTGTTGGGGAGCACTCTTTCAAAGATTCTTTGGGTTAGGACGGCCCAAGTGACTAGAAAACCACTTTGTTGTCCAAATAAAACAAAGCCCTCAAATGCTGAGACAGGATCCCCAGCATAAAATGTTTCAAATGCTGGGGTAAAATGTTGCGAATCCTGAGGTACTTTCAGAGTCGGGCTAGATCTGGCTCCTGGAATTAGGACACTTGTGAATGTGTCATGGAGCCTGATGTGGCTTCAAGAGCAAAAACTACCAAGAAAGGATGGCAGAGTAAAGAGGCAGAAGGGCAGCTGACCGTCTGTAGGAGACGCCTGTGCTACAGACAGCCCAGCCTCTGTCATTGCTTGCAATCCAGTGGTTCCTAACTGGAAGACCTTAAACGAATCATTTAACCGACCCTCCTTTTTCTCCTCTCTGGAACGAAGAGAAACTACTAAACAACCCCCACTGCTAGGCTACAAGTATCCACCGGGTTCCTCAGGCCTCCACAAAAGGATGCACCAGTTCCTGGACACAAGGTTCAGTTTAAGCAGCAAGGTGCAAGATGACTCGAAAGAGATAGATTTTTTAAAACTAAAACAACACCCAAATGGTACCAGACAGTCTTGACAGTATCCAAAGAGCTCTGAAGGACCAGAAGGTGCCTCACTCAGAAGCAACATGCCTCTGGGTCCGGGCAAACCAATGGGGATTTCATTGCTTGAATATTACAAAAGAATGTGTGTTTATATATTGCTTATGCAGGAGAAAAGAAGCATATTATGTAGCCAGTAAAAGCTACCGTCAAGATGGAAAGCTGGCTCAGCAGCTAAGAACTCAAGTGCTACTCTTGCAGAAGACCTGGGTTCAGTTCCGAGAATCCACGTGGGAACCCACAGCCAATTGTAACTCTACTTCCAAGACATCTTCTGGCCTCCACTTGCTTCTGCACACACCTGGTGCAAATAATACGCTCAGGCGCGTGCACACACACATATGCATAAAATGAAATCCATTTTTCAAAAAAACTAGCATCTAGCTTGTTTCAGGAAATGATATCATTCTAGAAAAGTCTATGTCCCAAGTGATTGATACTACTACAATCAGACCAAAGCCTGGGGAGCCCAGGGGGTCTTATGAAAAATGGTGCAAGTCTAAGTACCTTACAAAGCTGGGCCTAAGACCCATTGGAAAATAACACACTGAACAATGCAGTCTCAGCTGTAACAAATGAAGTCCTACACTGGTTGAAAGCCACAGACAGAGAGGATGTGGCCTTGCTACCCACCATGTACATAACATGTGGGGCATGTACCCCAACAGCACCAACCACTCGCTAGGTTGCTGGCAACACTGACGGCATACACTCATACTTATTAGGGCCCAGAGTGGCCTCTCTCACTTGAAGCAACCTAAGTGCTGATCTAGAAGAGTTGAGGACATGACTAAGACATCATCCCCATTCATTTTGGTTGTTTGTCTATACTGCTCAATTCAGGCAGGAAGAGCTACACTGGGTTGTCCTGAAGCACCATGAAGATATTTTCTTCTTCGGTCCCTCAGGAGTATTACTTTCACACAAAGAGAAGGAAAACAACGAATAACCCTGTGACACCCTGAGACTGTCCCGTGACCGATGCGGACCTCTGAAACTGAGACAGAGAATAAGACTTGGTGCAGAGTTTGTCTAAAAGTAGATCACCTGCGTCTTCCACTGACCGTATCATTCCGCTTGGCCAATCAAAGCGATTCTACAGTTAGGTGGTTGGGGGAGCCTTTGGAAATGACTGTGATGTCTTCATCCATGTCAACTTGAAGAAAAATATTTCCAACCCCACTAATCAAATACAGAATGGTCCAGCGCTAACGTCTCATCATTAGTGAAGAGAACCCAGCGAGCCTGATGTTGTCTCTAGGTTCAGCCCGTTTTGCACACATCAAGCGACGAAGATGGTCTCTGGTAAGGCAGGATGGGTGTGGCCATGGCTTAGCTTGCAGATTTCACACACAGAGTTCATTTTAAAGGAGGAGCAAATAGCAGATCAAATTAAATACCAGTTCGTTGTGGAAGGTAGAGATTCACATCGCGATTTTCCTCCACGCTGATGATAAAACCAAATAAATGGAGTCAATGCCTATTCGATCTAGATCTCTTTTGTTTTGTTTTGTTTTGCTTTGTTCTGCTTGTTAAGTTTGAGTTCTGCTCATGAGGGACTCACAAAGGTGCACTGTTTTTCAAAGCGGCATTCGGGTTTAGCAAGTTGCTTGTTTCCGGTGTGTGAACTGAATCCAGAGATGTTTATAAGCTTCAGACTCCTGGAAGATTGCTATATTTTTAGTTTACGTACCTCTTAATCCCCTAATCTGGTCAGAAGTGTCAGATTGTCAGACCAACACATGAGCAGACCTCAACGAAGCTGCAGGAGAAAGTCTAAAACAATAGACACGCAACCACAGGAAGTGCTGTTCAGCTTTTGTTGAGTTTGAAATGTGCCAAGTTAGCGAGAGGGGGAGAGGTTTGTGATATTCGCGGGAACATATTGTCCCTGTTACAACCAGCCCACGTTCACCGGGGCTGCCAATTATTCCCCAGCCACCATTTTCTCCTTCAGATTGATCTCCTGCTCCAGGCTGTTTCACACCCGTGACTCTGAAGCTTCCCTTGTGGCATGTTGGCTAATTAAGAGCAAAATCCATCTCTTGATGAAATAATGCTGCCACTGAAAAGGAATTCTACATTTTTTTTAATTCTTAATCAGGCTGGAAGGAGCGGTATTCTAACACTTGTATCAAGCATAGGAAAAAGGTCTATAGCTAGCAATTAGCGATGATGAAAAGGACAGCGATTTAAAGCATGTTGCGGTGACATTTTTATCAAATTAAATGAGTTTGCTAGGCCACCAGCTGCATATGCTTATTGTCATTTACTGTTTGGACAGAAACACATCAGCCACGGAGTATCAGGAGGTGCAGAATTTAATAAGTCATTTTGACACTGGTGTGAAACGAGTCGATCAGCATTCTGAGGAATGTGTTCACACTCCGAGCAGACAGGCAGACATTCTAAGCATGCGAGGTGACACCAATCAACAGGAAGAAATGATGAGAGCAGCCTAGGAACAGGCAGCAGCGGTGGCAGAGGCAGCCACAGGAGCCCCCCCACTGCCAACACAGGAAAGACACCCGACCACCCGACACACACTCTGTGTCTTGATGGAGCGCCGTGAAGCCTCTGAAGGACAACGCTGCAGACGCATTTTGAACAGTATCCATTTGAGGCACTGCAGATTTTCATTTATAATTTAAAAACCCAGTTTCCTCATAACAGTTACAGGAAGACAGGTGACCCGTCTTCACATCTGGATGTGTTTTGCCTCTGCCTGTTTGAACACACCGTCCAGTTCTAAAGAAATAACAAAAATCCCCCCCACACACTAAGAAAAACAAAACTCTCATGCCCCTATCTATCGAGCGTGCTTGCTGCCTCGCTAGAGTAAGGCGGGCTAGCAATACTTAGTTTAAATTTATCGTGGGGTGCTATGCTGCTTTCAAAGGTCTTGCCTGAAATATGAGATTATAGCATGCCATTCTGACTCCCAGAAGCTATTTATGTCCCAGGGGAGAGCCGATACCAATGTCGTAACCATGTACCTGGCATCAGAGTTAAAACATGCAAGAGAGTCGATTACCAATTACATCGTAGGACACACAGGTGTAATTGACAGGCTGACAAAGGTGGTTAGTAATTAGCTTCTGGCTTCAGAAGCGGCTAATGCCATCTAGTGGAAAAGGTAAAATTGGCCACTTGCACATCAAAGACCGTCTCATACTGGACACTGTGGCATTGTTTGGCAAGTCTAATCTCAAATGATAGAAAAGAGAATCGCCTCAGCGCCTTCATAAAACAAGAGCAGGTTCCAGAAAACAAGACTTGCCCAGCATCCCCGAAAATGTCTGCCCTGGAATGAAAGAGTCAGCAGCCTGCTGTGCCTACATGGTCACGCACAGCATTCTCCCCTGTTATCAGCTGGACTTCAGAACCAGAGATAGAAGAGTTAACGTTCTTTTTTCAATGATGGTGGTTCTTTTTAAACAAATTCTGAAGTTTTTAAATCTAAAGCACAGTTCAAAGAAAGCGTGTCTTGCCAACGCCATATGTTCCAGTTCAGCAATCTGTCCACGGATATTCCTCCACGGAATTCTACACAGAGATTCTGAGCAAGGAGAGCAGCGGTGGTTGGGGACCTCCCCTCAAATGGTCCCCACACAGCTTGAGCCACGGATGAGGCTGTGCCACAGGGACCAAAGGGGCGTTGAATATCATGAAAACAAAAAGAAGCCCACTGTTCGTCTTGCATAAGAAGATGGGTAAATGCCTATACACATCCTTTCTTGGTTTACTCTGTGTACTCTCTTCTCTGCTTCTCTTCTACATGACCTGTCCCAGGGACTCCTCACGGCTCTGGAGAAATCAGAGGACCCCGTTTCACAAATAAATGTGAAACTCATCTACCCCTTTCTTCTTAACACTGCTTCCTCATCCAACAGCATGAAAGTTGGATTTGAAGTTACTTCAGAAGCTCTTGCCAGGCAGTGGTGGTGCACACCTTTAATCCCGGCACTCAGGAGGCAGAGGCAGGTGGATCTCTGTGAGTTTGAGGCCAGCCTGGTCTACAGGGTGAGCTCCAGGACAGATGGGGCTACAGAATGAGACCCTGTATCAAAACAAAACAAAAACAAATAAACAAACAAAAAAGCTCTTTTTGAACTGGGAGCCACAAGTTCAAAGTCAGGCTGTCTCAAAAAGTGAGTTAAACTAATTTTTAAAACCTTTTATTCTTCAAAACTCACTTGTTTAGAATTTCAAGTCCAAAGTTCAGGCCTTCTGTTTCAGTGGAACAAATGGATTTAAAAGAATGACTTCATTATAGCTATTTCCTGTAAACAGTTATTTAAAATATATTTTTGTTTTTAACCAGTACATCACAATCTTGCATATTTGTGGAGCACAGTCTAACATCCTAAAGCTTGTGTGCAATGATGTGCAGTGATCACATCCTAAAGCTTGTGTGCAATGATGTGCAGTGATCACATCCTAAAGCTTGTGTGCAATGTGTAGTGATCACATCAGAAAGCTTGTGTGCAATGTGCAGTGATCACATCCAAAAGCTTGTGTGCAATGATGTGCAGTGATCACATCAGAATGTCTGCAGTCCACCACTTTAGACTTTTATTCTTTCTTTACGTTGGGAACACTCACAATCCTCTCCACTAAGAACTCTGGAATAAACATAATTATTTTTACTGAAAGTTACTTTATTATGAGTCTCGCAGTGAACAACACTGTTAAACCATCCCCAGTTTTAAAATTAACTTATTAAAAACAGAAAAAGACTACATAAGCTCTACTTTAATCCTTGAAGACAAAGCTATGTTCCAACACTTGGGGACTGAGGCAGGAGGATTATGAGTTGGAAGTTAGCCTAAGCTACAAAGTGAGACCTTACCTCAAAAAAAAGAGCTGAAAATGGAATATGTGTCCTACTTAAACCATACTATAGTGATTAAAATATATTTTATTTTAATGTTTACATAATAAATTTTTTTCAATCAAGAAATACATAGCCACACCACAAGTGAACCCTTTTTCAGAATAGAGGAGAGAGGGCTAGAGAGACAGCTCAGTAGGTCATTTGCCTGCTCTTCCAGAAAATCTGAGTCAGATCCACAGTACATGTCCAGCATCTTACAATAGTTGTTACTTCAGCTCTGGGGGATCCTATGCCCTATTCTGATGTCCGTGAGAACCAGCACACATGTGGCACATACACAGAGAACACATAGCTAAAAACAAACCTAAAGGTGGGGCATGGTGGCGCACGCCTTTAATCCCAGCACTTAGGAGGCAGCAGCAGCCAGATCTCTATGAGTTTGAGGCCAGCCTGGTCTACAGAGTGAGGTCCAGGACAGCTGGGGCTACATAGAAGACCCTGTCTCCAAAAAAGTAAAAAAGAGAAGACAACACTCAGGAGGCAGAGACAGGAGGATCCCTGTGAGTTTGAGACAAGCCTGGTCTACAGAGCGAGGACAGGTTTCAAAGCTGCAGAGAAACCCTGTCTCAAACCCACCCCCCCAAAAAAAGAAAGATAGAAAAGAAGAAAAAAGAACTCATTATCATTTTGACATCTGAACTATTCATTTAACACAATGGCCTACTCCTCTCAATCTTATTCTCCTATATAATATTTTCATAATTTGTATCACATGACATGAAAATTAGGTATATTTATTTTAATAATGGTACTCACTTTTCTGGAAATAAAGAATACAATGTATTATTGTCCAAATTTGCTTAAATATACAAATGCATAAAGAAAATTGAAATTCCCCAGAACCTCACCACACAGCTCCTCTAATTTACTCTGTTATTTCTTTAACATCCTTTTTCTATGCATAATTTAACACAGTTAAGACTGTACTACATATTCTGATTTTAAGTACAATTAACCCAAGAAGAGTTATTCACAAGTCCTAGTTGGGAGATGTTATAAAGAGGATCTTAATCACAGATCGTATGTGCCACTGGCATTTTATTCATTTTTCATAATTACAAAAAAAAACTATACACTCAGGTCATTCAAAATGAGCTCCAAGAAGCATACAATTATGACTCAAGTCCTTTGTCAGTGCAAGGCTTTCGGAACACTGAGCAAAAATCTCTTCCAGCGGAAGGATGAAGGAAACACTTCCAGATTCTGTACTTCTGCACGTACAACATCCCTGGCACACACATACGGAGTGAAGGCCTGGTTTTACAACAGAAAAGAAGTGGGTTTGGATGTGCTCAGTAGCAGAAGATTCTAGGGAAGCCACTAGGTAAGAGGACAGCTCTTGGTCTCCTTGGGGCATTTGTTCTCAGACCCTGGGAGATAGAAAGCCAGCAGATGCCCAAGGCCGTAACACAAAATGGTGCGGATTTGCATAAGGCCTATCTGTCAAATGAGCTCTGAGTACTCAGGGCACCTGAGAGTGAATCTGGTGTAGAAGCAGCTCATAGACTATGCTGTTTAGAGACGATAGTAAGAATCTTTGTACGTTTCTCCCTTTTTAATATTATTGACAGGTTGTTAACCGAATCCACATATGTGGTTTTGAAGGGCCTGCTGCATTGTCAAATCATTTCCTGACATTGAAAAACAGTCAGACCAGGAGCTGGAGAGATGGCTCAGTGGTTAAGAGCACTGGCTGCTCTTCCAGAGGACCCAGGTTCCATTCCCAGCGTGACAGACAGTACGGCTCACATCTTTAATTCCATTCCAGGGGGAATCTTATGCCCTCTTCTGGCCTCCACGGGCATTGCATGCACATGGTGCATAGACATACATGTAGGCAAAAGGCCCAAACCCATAAAATAAAAATATGTAAAACAGCCAAACTAAGAAAAACAATTCATGGAAACCTTGCAGGTCCTCCCATGCCCTCTAATTACAAACTTATGTGAGAATAACTGATACAATTAAATTCCTGATTGTGGAATCTAAGCTACACTTAAGAAAGTATTTATAAATCATTTCTGACCGTGGCTTCCTCATTTCCAAAGTCTTTCCTTCTCAGTTGGCTAAAGTACAATTCTGAATAACTGTTCGCGCTGTCCAGTGCGGTCTTTACAGCGCTCTCTAGGGATCAGGAGCTCGGGATCGGCCAATCAGCTTCCTGGCTTAGACCTCGCTAGCGAACGTTCAAGGACCAGCCCGGGCGTCCTCCTTCACAGACTAATTCTGAACCTGAATGCTGAAGGATCTGTCTATAGCCTGCTTAACCAAAAGGTACAGGTGGAATCCCAGAGTCGACCCCTCCACAGGCTCATCAGAATCGGAGAGGGTCGCCCAGCTTCTATCAAGACTTTGCCTCTCTTGGTTCTTTCTCTTCCTGTTACATCTCTGATTGTAACTTCTGTGCAGTTTGGAGTGCTGGCTCATTCTCAACAATGTTCATTGCTGTCCTCTCTGTTCTCTGGCCTCCCTGTCTCTCTTTTCATCTTAATCTTTGTCTTTTCGCCCACTAATTCTGGGGATAGTCTCATTTTCTGCAGTATCTGCTCTACACTGCAGATAACCAAATTTGGTAGCTATTTTAGCACATTTCTCATTTTTCCTTCATTTTCCGTTTTCACTTTCAACCTACTGCCTTTTTTAGCTAGAACTTCTTTTCATTTTTTGTTTAAAAGATACGTTCTCATGTCTATTTTTCCTGACTTAAATTTATTTTTAAGGGATAAAAACAAAAAGTAAGCACTTAGGGAATGTCATGTGTCTTGATGCTTGCATATATTGTGTAATGTTTAAATGATAGTGAATGTTTATCTTCCTAACCATGCCATCTACTTTCCACGAAGAACACACTCTAAATTCTTTCTTTTTTTAACTTCTTTTTTATTTTCTCGTTTTTGCATCCTAACCAAAGCATCCCCTTCCTCCCCTCTCTCCAGCCCCCTCCCCCCACCCACTCTTCCTCCTTTGTTTCTCTTCAGATACAGGTGGGCATCCCATGGCTATCAGCCAGCCATGATTTATCAAGCAGCAATGAGACCCGGCACCCCCTCCTCCATCAAGGTAGGATGAGGCAATCCGATAGGAGAAAGGGGTCCCAAAATCAGGCAACATAATCAGAGACATACCCTGTTCTCACTGCTAGGAGTCCCACAGGAAGACCAAGTTACACAACTGTCACATATATGCAGAAGTCCTAGGTCAGTCCCACGTAGGCACCCTGGCTGTTGGTTCCATCTCTGTGAGTCCCTATGATCCGAGGTTAGTTGGTTCTGTGGGTTTTCTTGTGATGTCCTAGACACCACTGAGTCCTACCATCCTTCCTCCCTCTTTTCTGCAGGATTCCCTGAGCTCAACCTAATGTTAAGCTGTGTGTCTCTGCATCTGTTTCCATCAGTTGCTGGGTAAAGCCTCTCTGATGACAATTGGGCTAGGCACCAATCTATGAGGATAGCAGAATATCCTTAGGAACCATTTCATAGATTTTTTTGCCATTCATGTTTGGTTCTATCCTTGGTCTCTGAGATATCCTGCTTCTGGGTCCCGGCCCTCAGTGATGATCTCCCTCTCGGGGTATGGGTCTCCAACTGTACCACTCATCAGTTAGTCACTCACACATTTTCTGTGCCATCTTTACTCCAGCACATCTTGTAGGCAGGACAAACTGTGGGTCAAAGGGTTTGTGGTTGGGTTGGTATCCCAATCTCTCCTCTGGAGGTCTTGCCTGGTTACAGAGATGACTGCTTCAGGCTCCATATCTCCCATGACCAAAATGCAAGTTGGGGAGGAAAGGGTTTATTTAGCTTACACTTCAGCACTGCTGTTCATCACTGAAGGAAGTGATGGACACTGGAGGCACTTCCTCAACTGAGGCTCCTTCCTCCGATGACTCTAGCTTGTGTCAATTTGATACACATAACCAGTCAGGTACACTTGGCCATTTAAAGTTCCTCTGTTGAGAATTCTGTTTAGATATGAACCCCATTTTTTAATTGGATTATTTAGTTTATTGATGTCTAGTTTCTTGAGTTCTTTATATATTTTGGACATTAGCTCTCTGTCAGAAGTGGTGTTGATGAAGATCTTTTCCCATTCTGTAGACTGCCATTTTGTCCTATTGACAATGTCCTTTGTCTTACAGAAGCTTTTCAGTTTCACGAGGTCCCATTTATTAATTGTTGATTTAGTGCCTGTGCTATTGGTGTTCTGTTTAGGAAGTTGCCTCCTCTGTCATTGTGTTCTTGGTCATTTCCCACTTTCTCTTCTATGAGATTCAGTGTATCTGGTTTTATGTTAAGGTCACTTATCCACTTGGACCAGAGGTTTCTCTCCTGCCCACCAATTCCCAAATAATCACTCTGAGGCTTAATATTAATTACAAACTATTTGGCCTATTAGCCCAGGCTTATTATTGACTCCCTCTTATAATTTAAATTAGCCCATTTTATTATTCTATATTATTCTACAATACTGTGGCTAGTTACCTCATATATTGCTTCTTTGGCAGCTGCTGGCATCGTTCTGACTCCGCCTTCTTTCACCCTGTATTCAGTTTGACTTTCACCCCTATCTATATTCTGCCTGACTATTGGCTAAATCAACTTCTCTATTAACCAATGGTAATAAGACATATTCACAGCATAGAGAAGGGCATCTCACGTCATATTCTATCATATCATCTTTGAATAATGATACATTGACTTCTTCCTTTCCAACTTGTATCCCCTTGATTTCCTTAAGCTATCTGATTGCTCTAAAACTTCAAGTACTCTGTTGAATAGATATGGAGAGAGTGAACAGCCTTTGTCTTATACATGATTTTAGTGGAATTGCTTTAAGTTTCTCTCCATTTAATTTGATGTTGGCTATGCACTTGCTATGTATTGCTTTTATTATGTTTAGGTATGTTCCTTGAAACCCTGATCTTTCCAAGAATTTTATCATGAAAGGGTGCTCGAGTTTGTCAAAGGCTTTTTCAGCATCTAGTGAGATGATGATGTAGATTTTTTTTCTTTCAGTTTGTTTATATGGCAGATTATGTTGACAGATTTTCACATGTTGAACCATCCCTGCATCTCTGGGATGAAGCCTAATTGGTCATGGTAGGTGATCTTTTTGATGGGTTCTCAGATTCAGTTTTGATAGTATTTTATTGAGTATTATTGCATCTATGTTCATGAAGGAAATTAGTCTGTAATTCTCTTTCTTTATTGGGTCTTTATGTTGTTTGGGTAACAGGGTGCCTGTGGCCTCATTGAAAGAACTTGGCAACATTTCTCTCCTTTCTATTTTGTGGAATAATTTAAAGAGTATTAGTATTAGCTCTTCTTTGAAAGTCTGTTAGAATTCTGCATTAAAACCATCTGGCCCTGGGCAGGTTTTTTTGTTTGTTTGTTTTTAGTTTTTTTGTTTGTTTGTTTTTTGTTTATTGTAGGGAGACTGTTAATGATGGCTTATATTTCCTTGAGGGTTATAGGCCTATTTAAATTGTTTAGCTGATCTCGATTTAACTTTGGTAAGTGGCATCTATCATGAAAATTGTTCATTTCTTTTAGATATTTCAATTTTGTGAAGTACAGACTTTTGAAGTATGACCTAATGATTCTCTGGATGTCCTCAGTGTCTGTTGTTATATCCCTTTTTTGTTTCTGATTTTGTTAATTTGGATATTCTCTCTCTCTTTCTCTCTCTCCTCTCTCTCTTTCTGCCTTTTAGTTAGCTTAGATAAGGGTTTGTTTATCTTGTTGATTTTCTCAAAAAACTAACTATTTGTTTTATTGATTCTTTGTATTGTTCTCTTTGTTTCTATTTTATTCATTTCAGTCCTGAGATTATTTCCTGCCATTTACTCTTCTTGGGTGTGTTTGCTCCTTTTTGTTCTTGAAATTTCAGGTGTTCTGTTAAGTCACTGATGTGAGAATTCTCTAACTTTCTTCATTTAGGCCCTTAGTGCTATGAACTTTCCTCTTAGCACTGCCTTCATTGTGTCCCATAAGTTTGGGTATGTTGTGCATTCATTTTCCTTGAATTCTAGGAAGGTTTTTATTTCTTTCTTACTTCTTCCTTGGCACATTGCTAATTCAGTAGAGACTTGTTCAGTTTCCATGACTTTATAAGCTTTTTGTAGTTTCTGTTGTTGAAATCGAACTTCAATTCATGGTCATTTGATAGGATACAGGGGGTTATTTCAATTTTCTTTTATCTGTTGAGACTTGCTTTGTGACCTAGTAGATGATCAGTTGTGGAGAAGGTTCCATAATGTACTGAAAAAACAATATATATTCTTTTTGTTTGGGTGAAATGTTCTGTAGATATCTGTTAGGTCCATTTGAGTCATAATGCCTGTTGGTTCCATTATTTCTCTCTTTAGTTTCTGGTGAGAGTGGGGTGTTGAAGTCTCCCACTATTAATGTGTGAGGTCCAATGTATATGATTTAAACCTCAGTAATGTGTCTTTTACAAATGTGCCTTTGCATTTGGGACATAGATGTTCAGAATTGAGATGTCCTCCTGGTGGATTTTTCTTTTAATGAGTATAACTGTCTTTTGATTAATTTTGGTCTGGAAGTCTATTTCATTGGATATTAGGATAATTATACCAACTTGCACCAACTTGCTTCTTAGGTCCATTTGATTGGAAAATCTTTTTCCAACCATTTATTCTGAAGTAATGTCTGTCTTTAGTGTTGAAGTGTGTTTCCTGTATGTAACAAAAGGATAGATCCTGTCTTTGTATCCGTTCTGTTAGCCTGTGTCTTTTTATTGGTGAATTGAGTTCATTGACATTGAAAGACATAAATGACCACTGACTGTTAATTTCTGCTATTATGTTGGTGTGGTGATAGTGTGTATGCATATGTGTGTGTGAGTGTGTTTCCCTTCTTTGGGTTTTCCTGGTGTGAGATCATCTATTGCCTAGGTTTTCACAGGTGTAGTTAACTTCCTTGGGTTGTAATTTTCTTTCTAGCGCATTCTGTAGAGCTGGATTTGAGGATAGATACTGTTTAAATTTGGCTTTGTCATGTAATGTCTTGTCTTCTTCATCTATAGTGATTGAAAGTTTTGCTGGGTGTATTAGACTCAGCTGGCATCCATGATCTCTTAGCATCTGTAAGACATCTGCCCGGGCTCTTCTTACTTTTAGAGTCCCTGCCAAGAAGTCACTTGACATTTTCCCTTGCAGCTTTTAATATTTTCTCTTTGTTCTTTATATTTAGTGTTTTGATTATTATGTGGTTTAGGGACTTTATTTTCTGATCCAATCTATTTGTTGTTCTGGAAGCTTTTTGTATCTTCTTTAGGTTAGGAAAATTTCCCTCTATGATTTTGTTAAATATGTTGTCTGGATTTATATGCTGAGATTTTCTCCTTCTTCTATTCCTATTATTTTTTTGGTTTTCTCTTTTCATGATGTCCTAGATCTCCTGGAAGTTTTGTGTTAGGATGTTTTTTTTATATTTAACATTTTCTTTGACCAATAAATCTATTTCTTTTATTGTATCTTCAATGCCTGAGATTCTCTCTTCCATCTCATGTATTCTGTTGGTGATGCTTGTATCTGTAGTTCCTATTCACTTACTCAGATTTTCCATTTCCTGAACTCCCTCAGTTTGTGTTTTCTTTATTGCTTCTATTTCCATTTTCATGTTGTAAATTGTTTCCTTCACCTGTTTTATTTTGTTGTTTGGTTTTTTTTCTTGGCTTTCCTTGCAATCTTTAAGGGATTTGCTGATTTCCTCCAATTTTTTGGTTGTCTTTTCCTCAGTGTCTTTAAGAAAGTTTTTCATTTCCTCTTTAAGGACCTCGATCATCTTCATAAAATTGTTTTAAAGGTTATTTTCTTGTGCTTCTGCTGCATTGGAATATTCAGGTATTGCTGTTGTAGAGGAGCTGGGCTCTGATGGTGCCATATTGCCCTGGCTGTTGCTGATTATATTTTTACACTTGGCTTTAGGCATCTGGGTTTGGGATGATTAGTTCTAGTCTCTGATTTCTGAATTTGTCTTTGTTAGATGGTTGTTTTGTTCCTTGGTTTCTGTTTCCTTTTTGTTTTTCTAGTCTTTGTGCCTGAATTTCTGGCAGCTGGTGTGACCTCTGCTCTAGTTGGGAGTCTCTGTTCAACTTGGGAGTTGACTTTCTGGGGTTAGCTTGGCCTTTGGCGCAGCAGGGGTCTCTGTTCTTCAGACTGGAGTGGCCTGCACCTGAGCAGCTGAAGCCTGTTCAAGCTGGTATAGCTTGTGCCTGTTCTGACTGGTGTGGCTTATGCTGGTTCTGGCTACTGTGGCCTGGCCCTAAGTGGCTGAAATCTACTGGGGTTAGAGGCAGGGTCCAGAAGCAGGGAAAGGGACCAGATGGGATGGCATGGTCCTGGGGAAGGGACCCAGGGAACCCTAAATCCTTTCTCCTGCTTTTTTTTTCTGGCTTCTTGAGACATCTCACCAGGTTTAGCTGACCTTGAACTCTCCATCATTGTTATAGGTCCCACCAAGCCTGGACTTCTCACTTTTTGAGCTGTGAAGTACAATACTCTGCAGCAAGTATGCACTAACACAACCTGCTCCCATCTCACCCCAGCTCTGGAACCCTTGAGTGACTGTTCTCCAGTCCTCCCTGCCTCTTGTTCTACAGCCTCTGGCGACTACCAGTCTACTCTCAGCCTGTGTCGGAACAGCTTGTTTTGAGTGCACATACCAGTGAGGCACTACCTGAATAGAGTCTCCAGGAACACCACATCCCACTCACGCGTCCTGTCTCTTGTGTGGCTGAGGACCAATTTCATTGGCCTCCTAAGTTGCCTTGCTGGAGAGACTCAGTTGCCAGATTTCCTGTGTACAGATCCCTTGTCAACAGCTGAAGAGCAGGGCTTCCCAGGACTGACAAGAGTTTTGAGCCTTTAGTCCCAACCACTGGTGACAAAGCCCTTGTTAACAAATAACCAGTCATTTGTATTCATGTGAGACCTTTTATAGGTATGTGATGGGGCATTAATATCTCATTGTTGATGGGTGTCACTCAAGATACTGGTCAGGAAACTTCTTAGAAACAACCTTAGAAGTTTAGCCCTTAAACACACTGTATGCTGTTCCCACTTTATTTTTAATACATTTTTATTAATTTTTATTTATTCTTTGAGAATACATATATACAAGCATATATACACACATATATATAATATATGCATATATATCAAACACACACACATATATATATGTGTGTGTATATACACACACACACACACACACACACACACACACACATATCCACTCTCCTTTTCCCCCTTCTAAATCTTCCTGGACCCTTCATAATATGTCTCCCTCCTATCTTCATGTCCTGTCCATATTTTTCAAGCTCATTAAGTCCAATTAGTGTTACTCATATATGCATGGGTGTGGAGCCAGCCACTAGAAGAACATGGGCAACCTACCAGAGAACACATCCTCAAAGAAAAATGATTCTCCCTCCACATAGCAATATCAACTACCAATAGCTCCTCAGTGAGATCTGGAGAGTCCCCTCAGTCTGTGTATGTGTTGTGGGGTACCCACCAGAAAAGACTGCTCAGACATGGGTTTAAGCCAATAGAATGTCTTTATTAGCTTGCAGGAGACTACACTGGGTGTTCAGGATCCCAGTGTAATCCCGAACCTTTCTCAGGGTGAGCATTTAAGCACAAGAGCCATATTCTGGTTGGCATACTTCAGTTAACAAAAACAGTTAGCCAGAAGCAGAGCTATGGAAGCCAAAAAACAAGGTTAATACATTTAGAGACTTTCCCAGAACTATATGGACTTTGACGGATTGAGTCTTTGTTTTCATTTTGGCAGGTGGTGCCATCGACGTGCTAAGTTTTACAGCCCGAGTGGCATTTCCACCATGGAGTCAGTTGTGCTAAGGCCTGTTACACTACACTGGAATTTGGTGTGGCTTAAACTTGTACAGATCTTGAGCAGGTGACCACAGCATCTGTGAGTTCATGAATACAACAGCCTGTCATGTCCAGAGGAAGCGTGTCATAGCTCTTCTCCCCACCCTCTGGCTCTTATGTCTTTCCAACCTCCGCTACTCAGTGAGGGGGAGGGTTGAAGATGTTCCTTTTAGAGTTGAGCACTTATAGCCATTTATTTCTTGCACTTTGAGCAGTTCTGAGTCTCTCTATCGATGACTGTCTGCTGCAAAAAAAGCAAAGTTAGACCAACATTGAGAATGGCCCAGATCTGTGGGTACGCAACTAGAAGCGATTTGACAGCATGACCTTTTAGAAGAAAAACAATAGTATGTTCTACCTTAGGGCTGATGACTGCCCTGGCATTGGGAGGCCCAGATTTGCAGTATCAGGCATGAAATTCCCTCCTGTGGAGTAGACCTCAAATCCAATCAAAAAGTGGTTGGTTACCCCATAATAATTCATACCACTGTAGCGCCGGTGGGTGCATCTTTCCTGGCAGGTCAGTACTGTAGCATGCAGGTTCCAGCTGTGGGTAAGATTATTGATTTTTTTTTCCTCTTCTGGCACTGTGAAAGCTAGCCAGCAGGGAGGAATTTTCCTCATCAATTTGAGATTGATTTCTCTATGTCCTGCAGGCACAGTGGGTTGTATCTTCTGTAATAGGTCCTGACCATGTAATCAAGGGCAATGGCAATAGTCTGTTTTGTTTAGGAGACCTCTAGAGCCAACTTGACCAATAACTTGTAAAGAGTTATGCCCTGCCTTGCACTGAGATTTTAATTTAACAACCATGTCTTCTAGAGCAACATTATCTACCTATGTAGAGCGTCTCTGTTGGAACTCCTCTATTTATTAGTATTGCTGTTATTATAGTTACTATTAATCATATTTTGAAAATAGCTTACTAACGGGTATTTCCATAGCATTTTTCATAGATCCTTGGTTTTGGTTAACCCACTTATGATCCTCCCTATCCTCCCTTCCTTATCCCTGCTTAATATTTTAACCTCCATATCTTCCCCCTCTCCTTTCATATCAAAGGTATTCTATCATCTCTCCAAGAATATTTTTAATTGTGTTGTGAGATGGTGGGTTTCCACATGATCTTTGCATGGACCCTTCCTTGTAAATCTTGTGAACCCTCCTCCCAGTTACCAGAGAGAAGAAAGTCTCAATTTAGAAAATGCTTCTATAAGATTGGAAGGTAGGCAAGCCTGTAGGGCATTTTCTGAATTAGTGATTGATGGGGGAATGGTCCAGCCCATTGCAGGTGGTGCCATCCCTGGGCTGGTAGTCCTGGGTTTTATAAGAAAGCCGGTTGAGCAAGCCAGTAAGCAGCTCCCCTCCATGTCCTCTGCAGCAGCTCCTGCCTCCAGGATCCTGCCCTGTTGGAGTTCCTGTCCTGACTTCCTTCCACGATGAATAGTGATATGGAAGTGTAAGCCAAATAAACGCTTTGTTCCCAAGTTGCCTTGGCCACGGTGTTTGATCACACAGCAATAGGAACCCTAACGAAGACATCACCTCCTAGTTTTCCCTAACCTCTCATTCCCCTCTCTCCCCAATTTTTAATAACGTGCAACCCATCAGATATACTTCTCCTCATCCCTAGTGTTTGACTCCAGCCCAGTAATACACCTGAAATCCTCTGTCATGAAGAGTCCACATACTTTGATCTTTGGAGCAGGGACTCCTAAGTCTATCCTGTCCCCTCTCTGAGTGGCATCGAGTCTGGCTAGTGCCACTTGTAGACCCCTCTTACTGTCATCACCGTGAGAGAACTAAAGTCACATTCTTTAGACACAGTCACAGTCACAGGCTTCCCTTGTCTACTGAGTCAACTTGAAATGACGATTGGACTTGAAGTTCTCCAATTTAGGCCTGTAGAAGTTCTAGGGTAGGTTGTATTTCAATAATTCTTGGACCTACCTTTCAAATTTTCCTCTGCCTTCATCATGGTGGGCTTTTATCTTTGCCAGGACTTATGGAGCCTCCACCTGTTGGAAAAACAAAACTAATTCATAAGACACTGGAGGCCTGGGCTCCACCCAATGCCAGCAGAGACAGTGTGTCCAGAAGGTTAGCATCTGCGGATGTTCTGCCACATTCGTGGAAACCAAGGTCATGACCTTGGCAGCCAAATACTGTGACTCAAGAAATCCCATCTCGTCCCGTTCTTCCATGACAAACAAATGTGCCACATGCAATTGTTAGATAGTCAGAGGATGACTTCACGGGTCTTCACAGACTGCCATTTCCAGAGCTGCAATCTCTTCACTCGGCCCAGCACCACAATCTTTACATCGTAACAAGCCAAAAGGACATCTTCGAAACTTTGTTTGTTTGTTCATTTGGGAGAGGGTGTTGTCATTGTTTAGGGTTTGATCTTTGGGGTTTTGAGACATGTAAGAGCAGAGGAAGCCCTGTGAGTGCAGCACTGAGTGAATGTGTTTCGTTGGCATGGGCGTGGCCACGTCAAGGACCGCATAGCCTCATGCTCAAAGGGCTGGCAAAGTTTTCCTTGGGGGACAGAGTATGATGAGTGTTGACAGCGTGAGCAGAAAACGGCCACCATAGCTTTCTCCCCCACTCCCAGATATTTCTGGCCTGAAGACTGCTCCCCTACAGAGACTGCTCCTCCTGGGGTTAGCCAAACCTGTCTCCTGGATCCAGCTGTACACCGTAAACCCCGCCTTCCCGTTCAGCTGGATGCAACAACCCCGTCTCTCGCTTCAACTGTAGATAATAAACACGCTGAGCTTCCAGAACGCCACAGTTTCTCTAGGAGAGAATCCAGACATGTAATCCCAGATTTCTGCCTGTGTATCTGTCTGTGTCTGTTCCTTCATTCCCTCCCCGGCCACAGTCAGGTCTGAGTCCCTGGACATCATGCTGGATACAGCAGAGAAATTCTCTATTGTTGTGTGAGCTGGCCTCAGACGTGACATTTAGCTGAGGATGGTCTTGATGCCCCTCTGACCTCCACCTCCTGAGTCATGGAATTCGTGTTTGTGGCCACCACACCCAATTACTGAGCACTAAAAATGGAATTCAAAGCTTCATGCAAGCAGTCCATGAATTAATCACATCCCAACCCCTTTGTTTCATAGCAACCTTTATATTTTTTGCTTGTGTTTTTATACTTCAAAGGACCTAAAGTTAAATTAATCTCTATAAATTCATGTAGCATAGGACATTCACAGCAGAGTTGACATTTCAGAGTCAACTGGCCCAGGGATCAAGCCCTGTCTAGACCTATACCTTAGTTATTATTTGTATGACCTCGTGGAAATATGTAAACCCTCCAAGCATCTGTTTTCTTGTTTTGAGAACATGGCACGATGATTGTACCTTTCCAGAGGGTCATTATGAGAACTTCATGACATACTGTATGAACTTAACACCTGGCATCTAGCATTAATCCAGCTAATATTATCTTTATGGAGGTGGGGATCCTATGAGACTCCATCTTGTCCAACTATTCTCTATGTGGAATACTCAGGACCAAGACTAGGAGCAAGGGAGTGGCCTTGTAGCGTATGGTAAAACCCATTTCAAAGATTTAGGCACAAAGAAAAGAAACCATAGAATGCCCTTGACATTGCTTATAAGCGCTAAGTCTCAGAGACGGCAAACTCAAAGCCAATACTCATTTAATGGGAAATTGAAAATCCACCCCACAATATACACTATGTTCTTCAAACATGGACATTCCCTTATGCTAGAGGCCTCCTTTGGGCCTACTACGCAAAGTGGAGTGGACAAGGTTAGGAATTGTACAGTGAGTCGTCAGTGCTTCTCTCTATGTTTCCCCAAGACTGTTTTTCTTTTGTATAGTGAGCAAGTCAAGCTTGCAAAGCCAACACAAAGCCCCGTTCTTTCTACCCATTTCCTAGTATAATGTTATTGACAATTGTGTTTCGTGTAGACTCACCTCCTCATCTTGAATTATTTCAAAATCATTACAAGCTTATTTCATCTTCTTCAAAATGATCTTGAACCTTTAAAATTCTAGGGTAACCTATAGACAGCTCTGTGGTTAAGAGCATAGGCTGCTCTCGCAGAGGACCTGGGTTTAACTCCCAGTGACTCATATCTGTCAGTAACCCCAGGTCCAGGGGACCAGACACCCTCTTATGTCCCCCAAAAGCACTGAATACATGTGATACACAAATAACATAAGGCAAAACAGTCATAGCATAAAATAAACATTTAAATTCTAAGGAAGCCTCGAAAAAAGAGAAGTAAAACGCACAGGAAAGCTAACAAACTTAAGGAGGGGGAGATAAATTAGTAATAAAAATGAATTCATCCAGAGGAAAAAGACAGAAAGTCACAACAATAAGACAAATTAGGTAAAGCAAAGAAATGAATTAGCTAGATGACTATTAAACTTAAGGAGGAAATACTTAAACACTGATATTCAGAAGAATTAAAATGAAAGTAATAGTACTCTTTATTATCATATTTAGAAACACGTGAGGACTGATTCATCCAGCATCCTATTCATCACTGGAGATTTCCCGCTTTACTAGAGGCAAAGCCAGTGGTCTCCATCCCTTCATGTACAGCCTGCTAACATGTACAGAAACATTCATTAGTGCTTTTGTAGCAGAAACAGATCACTCACAAACACTGGTTCTCCTTCTTCAGACACACCTAAACTCTAGTGCCCAGATGCCTTCACTCAAGTATGACAGCAGAATCCCGTTAGTGGCAACCGCAACAGACAGCCTGGACTTCTGAATGCCTGTGTGGACCAGGCACTCCTGAGGCCTTGACAATAACTTGAACGATTTCCTCTTGTTCTATCTGAAACAGTGTTTCTGTGCGGAGCTATTTGTTACAGGATCTACCTTACTATAGCCTATGTATCCTTTGACCGGCTAAGAGCCCTCACAGGTGTCTGCTTTAAGGGGTAAAAATAGCATTGAGTAAGATTCAGTGGGTCAGGAAGCAGCTGGAAAGACCCGAAATGGCCTGAGGAACCCTTACAAGGATGAAGTGGAAGAATCATGGAGCATGCGCCCCATAAAGCAGTATGCCTACTGTATATCTCCATGCCTGCTGGCCCAGAGAGAGCTCCGTGATAGTGAAGCGGGGAGAGGCAATAAGCTAAATAAATGCTCCATACAATCTGATTCGCGTTAAAACCAAAAAGAAATCTTGACCTCAAAATGGAATTTTGTTTCTTTATACATCTAATGTGTGTTTCTGTGAGAACCGAGAAAGGTTTGCAGCCTGGGAATCAAGCTTCTAATGTTCGTTTCCACTGGAGACCAAGGACAGGAAAACACAGGAAGAAGAAAAAGGGATGGTGGAACGCAAGTGCATCTCAACGAGTCAGTGAAAGTGTGGAATATAAAACTGAACCATAAAATACTGAATCAAATATGTAAAAATTGATTATGTATGTAGACAAGATGAAAGGTAATGCCAACCTATATAAAATTCATGTTTGTCTTAAATGCTAATATTTTAATATTACTTTCCTAATAAAAGAAGATGGAAGAATAAAAAGAGCAGGACCAGCCTCTTTCTGGGCGGGGCTGTCAATGCTGCACAGTTAGGATGCTTTTTCTTAATGGCCAAGCTGGAGCTGGGTAAAAATTCCTAGGATTGTCTTCTTCAGCCCTTGGAGCCACATCACTGTGGGGGTGGGATTTCTCGTACAACAAAAAACTAAATAATGAGTGTTCAGACCTGGAATAGGAAATGAGGATGTAACTCCTTGGGTACATATGACTGTAATGAAATGCTTGAGGCAGGTTAACCTCATAAAGAGATCTATTTAGTGCACAGCCTCCAGGAGCCTTACTGGTGTGGCCTCTGGGGAGAGTCTAACGACATCACAGCATCACATTAGAAAACAGGAGCCAGAGAGAGATCCAGAGACACGGTTCCTCCTGAGGGATGGGCTTGGTCGACCTTGGAACCTCCCAATAGACCCCACTTCTTTATAGTTCTGAGATACCTGCTAATACCAGCACTCTGGGACCTGGAGCTTTCTGTAAAGAATTATTTTAGTTCGTATACAAAAATAACAGGTTTCCTTGTGACATTTTCATCAATATACATGGCTGCACTTTGCTTATAGTCTAAGATGTGAGCCTTTAAGGAACACATCTCAAATAATTTCCAAACCATAACAAACAACTCAAAAGGCAAGCATGACTTGTTAGAAGCCAGAATGACTTGTTAAGCTTTGCTTTTCTTACCGTTCGCCTAGACAGTCAAACACAGCTTAGAATTCAGCAGGCAGTCAGGCAGGCCTGAAATTCTGCATTCCTAACAGTTTCCCAGGTAATCCCTGAACCACACTTAGCACAGAACAGGGACTGATGCCGGGAGGTCTTTCTACTCTTCCAAAAGCATGGTGGCACAAGCTAGCCAAGCTGAGTGAGTGGAGGGAGCAAGACTGGATGTCGGCCTGCTAAGCCGCTCTGGAGATGGGTCTGTGCCAGCCCCACAGCGGCACCCATAGGCTACACATACTTCATTCCATGAACTACACGCCTTCCGGGAAATCGTGTTCAGAGTTCTATCTCAGTCTGGGCTGAGCTGAGGACTTACAGTGGGTTGTTCCTGGAAGGACTGACCCCTGCTTACCATGAAGCAGTGGGTGGTCAAGGCTAGACCACCTATCTCCCAGGCAGTTAGTGTCAGGGTTGCAGAGGACTCAGCAGCAGTAAGTGCTCTGACCAGGTGAGCTCAGGACGAGCAGGTCCGGGCCCTGTTTGGGAACAGGATGTAGCGCTCTGGCATGCCAGACAGACAGCAGAGAGTAAGCGGATGGCTCACGCTGTGACGTTTCCCTCCAAAAAGCAAGGGAGTCTAGAAACCAATCCCCAGTGCTTTGTTCCTAAGCCAACACCATCAACGACCCAGCTTTTTCCATCCCTCAGGTCTGCTCTCCCAGACATGTTAGCTCTGTCCTCCAATCTGTCCCCTGCATGGTAGCCACTACCACCGTGGTCAAACAATGTAACAGTTCCTCCACCAGTCACTATGAAGTGTGCCAGGAATCTCTTGCTTGGCTTAAAGATGCCACCTCTGCTTTGGAGGGCGGGGTCCTGATCTCCTGGGAAGTACTCAGCTGTTAAATTACATACAGAACCTGGGTGTGTTAGCAGGGCACTGACATCCCGTGAAGTACTCAGCTGCCGAATTATACACAGAACCCAGGTGCATTAGCAGGGCACTGATAACCCGTGACGTATTCAGCTGCTAAATTACATACGGAACCCAAGTGTGTTAGCAAGGGAATCTCTGGAGCTAGGCACTGGCTTTGGGGTTAGATACAGGGGATGACTGAGAAGAGAGGCAGGAAAACCTGTGAGTTTTCCACAAGGAAATGGGGAGTACGTTGAGGCAGGGGCAGTGTTTGAGAAACTCTCATGTGGTTTATCTGTCAACTCCAGAAGACAGCTGATAGGAAAGCTCAATAAAACAAAACACAATAGCACTATGCATTGGTGTCAACTACAAGAGGAGGTGAACCCAGACAAATGCCTCCTGCAAGGTAGAACTGAGTCTCCAGCAAGGGTCTACACTGACAGTTCAGAGTTGCTGGGGAGGAGCCCCCGCACCCCTACTAACAGGAAAGACAAGAGGGAAAGTGAAGGCACAGAAGCTAGTGCCACAGCTAAGTGACAAGGAAGACCAGGAAATATGGCCTTTATTCCAGGAAGCCTCCAAGACTGCATCACCAGGAAGAAGGAAAGGGAAGACAGTGGTGGTGAGAAACCCCTTTCTTAGACTCTCCCCATCTGTGCTTTCATGAATCCTTGTTAGAATACACAAAAAGACACCGACCAAAGCAGCAACCTCAGCTGGCTCAAACCTGGAGCGCGTGGCTGGGGCTTGGGGCTCCCCCACTAATGCAAGTGAGCTCCCAATGGCTGGGTGATCTGTGGGCTCTTTCTCCATCACGTGGCTGAACAGAAATGGCAGCTAACAAACCAGATAATGTGATTAAAACTCTAATACGAAAGAGAGGAGAATTGGAAATGCCCAGAAGTTGCTGGTGGTCAACCTTTCACAGTCCACTCGGCAGGAAAGAGTGGCTCACCCTGGACAAAGAAGTGTAGTACACTCCTTGCTTGGACTCTTAAGCAACCACCCAGTCTCCTTTCTAGGAATAACCCCAATGGCTGCTTCCCTTCCCGTAGACTCCCCTGCAGCTTTGTTCCTTAACTATCTTCATCTTGACCCCATCAGAGCTGGAAGAGCGCATCACAGCCTTCCACAGCCTCCTTCTGTGAACACAGCTCAAAGAGCCTGGCTAGGACTGTAGAGGCTGGTGCTCTGGACTTCTGCTTCTTAATAGAATTCTTATAGTGCCTTTGGCTGTACACATGGGAAACACAGAGTTGTCAAGCCTAAGACCTCTTAGACATTGACCTGCATTCTGGCCTCGGCGTTCTAGCTGGGAACAGTGGCAACTACTCTGGTAGTAGTGACTCCACATCCTGCTTGGCTAATTCTCACTGCCTAGCAGAGAGCTCTTGTTGTAGAATATTAGTTGAAGATGGGTTACATTTGTCTATGCTGTGGAACATTTGTCCGATGATGCAAAGATGTATTGCATTCCCTAATGCTGGGTTTGTTTTCCTCTGTGAAGCTGTGTTACTGTGCCTGTCTAAAATGCCTGAATGGCCAATAGCTACGCAGGAGAAAGGACAGGTGAGGCCGGCAGGCAGAGGGAATAAAAAGGAGAAAAAGAGGGATGGGGAAGCAAGAGAGGATCAAGAAGCAAGAAAAGAAGGGGCCAGCCACACAGCCACACAGCCAGCCACAAGTAAGAGAGAAAGTAAGATTACAGAAGCAAGGAAAGGAAAGATCCCAGAGGCAAAAGGCAGATGGAATCATTTAAGTTACAGAAAGCTGGCTAGAAATAAGCCAAGCTAAGGCCGGGTGTTCATAAGAAATAATTAGCCTACGAGTGTGTGATTTATTTGGTAATAGGGTGGCAGACCCCCAAAATATTAAAAAATAAAAACAACCAACTACAGACCCTCCTTTTTCACATCTATGTATCTATTATTTCACGTGTATATGGATATATGTGCCATAGTACACCTGTGGAGGTCAAAGGACAACTTGTGAGAGTGGTTCTGTCTTTCCATTATGTGGGTTCTGGGGATCAAGTACCTTTACCTGCTGAGCCATCTCACCAGCTCCAGGATAGAAAACTTATATAGGGAGATGTTAGGCTGCCATTTTGCAGTCACTTCTTCAAATGATTTCAATTGTAGGTAGGGGCACAGCTTCTTCAACATTGCAAAGACCTCAGATCGTTGGCGAGACACTGTCAAATGAGAGTTTAGGCTGCAGGAGAGTCTGTTCCTTAACACAGCTACACTTCCTTCGGCAGCTACTCACAGACCAATTGGTTCTTGGCTAAATTCAACTCTTTGGTACGATTCTGCTCCTTGCAACAGGCAGTAGCTAACACCGCCAGCAAGCTGACTTTGTAAAACCATTTCCACAACATCTGCTCTGTCTTCCGAGATGCAATGCTGACCACATGTTTCTGCTACTACCTAATGGGGTCGCCATCTTTCTAGCCTGTGGTTTCTGTGTCCTTGCAGCCTGTATCCTCCTGAAGCTCCTACTTCACACTCCAGCTCAGGATGAAATTCTGTATGGGTAAGCATGAATTCTAGTTGCGAATGTCAGGAAGGCCATGATAGGCAATGGAGTTTAAAAGATGAATGTTTCGTTCTCTCTAACGCGAGTGAGAGCGGTCACTCTGTGTATGAGTCATCAGTGGTCCCAGCTGCTTGCAACTTACTGCTAGACCTCCTCGGCATGTTGCTTCCAACTCTGGGACCAGGATGGCTCTTCTAAGCCAGCTGACTAAATCTGTCCAACCAAAAGGACAATGGGAAGGGCATACGTTTATCCTTCAAAGACATTTCCTGGACGTCATCCACACTCACCATGCCACTGATCCATGAATTAGTCGCACAGTCTAGCTGCAAGGGAAACAAGAATAGTCTTTATCCTGGGAAAACATCCACATCCACAAAGCCCTCTCTAGTACTGTAGAAAAATAGGACAAATGTCAGGGGACAGCTGATGTTTGGGGAGTAGTTCCCTCACCACAAGATCATCAGAGCTTGTCTGGTGTCCCCTAAAATCTACAAAGCACCAGAGACTGGTGGCACAATGAAGTGTGCACAATTCTAAGGGGAAAGTATGGATGCCAGGTCTGATGACAAAGTGTCCGATGTGAGTGAGACAGCATTGAAGAGAGGACCAGGTCATGAACCAAGAGAGCATGACTCAGATGAAGTGACCTCAACAGGAAGGGTGCTTAGCAGTCCAAAGAGGGATAGCAAGCCATCCAGCTGAAACAATTTCACCTGTTAATCCTAGAGCAGGGGGAACATTGACTGTTCCTCACTGACTCGGGAACAATCTAATATTCTATACCCAGTTAGCTAGTTCTTATGAGGAAAAGATGGTTTTGAGGGAAATGTTTTTGGTATCTGAAGAGTGGGGTAACATGGCACATACACAGGGATTCCAGGAAAAGGCAAGGCTGATAGAGAAGAGGTGGAAACATACACACACATGCAATACTCGTGCAATACTCATTTGATTAAATAAAGAAATGACAGCTTTTCCCACAAGGTCCCCTAAACTCTATAGAGCACCAGACGCTGGTGCACGATGTTATATGGAAAGCCTCAGGGGAAAACTGTGAGTACCAGTTCTGAAGAGCAGCCTGGCACCATCTCAAAGAGCTTTCACTGAGAAAGTCACCTGGAGAGCCACCGGGACACAAGCTAACTTTCTTCCTGCAGATCAAATTGTTAGAACCAAGAGGCAACTGCGGAGAAGAAAGTCCTGGGGAAGCAAGGCAGTCTCTAAAGAATACGCAAATGCTCGTTCCTACCCTATAAAGAGTTAGCATTAAACATCTGCCAGAGTGAATGAATTATTACAGCCACTTTGGAAAAGAGCTACCATCTAATCCAGCAATGCACTGCTGGGTGTGTGTGTGTGTGTGTGTGTGTGTGTGTGTGTGTGTGTGTGTGTGTGTGTGTGTGTATCCGCATGTTGAAGAGGTGTCTGCTCTCCCACACTCCTCAAAGCATGGTCCACAACAGCCAAGATGGAAGCAGCCTAAGTGTCCCCAAGAGACAAATGATTAAGTAAGATAAGATGTGCATGTACACTAATGGATGCCCACATGGCCTCTACCACACAGTACGAGAAACTGTCATTCTCAACAGCATTGATGGTGCTAGACAACATAACATTAAGCGAAATAAGCCAGGCACAGAGCACCAAATACTGTATTTTCTCAGCTATATAAAGTCTACCTTACAGGAACACAGAATAGAAAGGTGGTTAGACCGGAGAAATGAAACATTTCTGTGATTTATTACACTAGATGAGGACCCAAGTTAATAATAATGTGGTTTGTATTTTGATACTGATAAAAGAATAGATGTCTAATGCTCTCACAATAAGAAATGGGTTGGTCATATGATGGATTCTTAATTAAATTGATTGACTCTTTCTGCGGTGTATACATAGATCAAAACATCATATTATACATCCAAAGCATGCATAATTACTATTTGTCAATCAAAAAATAAAAATTTCCCATAGCCAGAAAAGGATACTCTCCCAGGTGGCATCAATGGCGATCAACTTAGACCCTCCATGCTGCTGTCCCCGCCCGCCCTCCTCCACCCCGCTCCCGACCACAGGCAGTCAGCAGAAAGTGCAGGTGTGCTTTGGAGCCAGCTTAGCTGGCCCTGCACATTAGGAAGGGCTCCACTCCAGCTCAGTGCTGCAGGCCACAGAAAGGAAGAGAAGCCATAATTTGAAATCGAATCTGAAGTTTTCATTATTTATCCAGAACTGCATATTTCATATCCATACTCTCAACCCTGGCTGCCCATTAGGATCACCAGGGGAGCTTTTAAAATTACTGATGTCTAAGCATTGTCCCCAAAGATTCTTATTTCATTGGTCTAGGGGGCAGCCTGGGCATCAATATTTCTTAAGGCTGCCCAGGAGATTTTGAAGGGCATCCTGGGCTAAGAACCACAGTGGTAATATTGAATTAAGAACATTTCTGCAAACAAAAGAGCATGGAGTGACTAGCAGTGTGAGAGAACTTTCCCTCTCACCCGGGGAATGAGGAGAGGACGACATGACCTACAAGCAGGAGGGACAGGTGACAATGTTCACCTTGGCACCCTGCACTCATGAGTCCTTGCCCTCCATCAAAGCCAGCATCTTTCGGGGAAATCAGAATTCCTCCGGGGCTGGAGAGATGACTCAGTGGTTTAGAGCACATACTGCTCTTGCAGAGGATGTGAGTTCGGTTCCCAGCACCCTGTGTTCACAATCACCTGTACTCTAGCTCTGGGATCCAATGCCTTCTGGCCTCCATAAACACCTGTATTTATGAATGCACACACACACACACACACACACACACACAGAGACCCTTTTTAAAATTTTATTTATTTTCCCTAATATATTACATCCTGACTGCAGTGTCCCATCCTTCCTCTCATCTAAGTCCTCCCCCACCTCCCCTCACACACACACACACACACATACACACACACTCTCTTTTAATAAAGATGAATCTTTAAAAAGTTGAGACTCCTCCTCAGGACAAGGTGTGGTCTCCTTGCAGCCCTGTACTTGCTAGACCCTGGCAAGAGCCCTGATGTTAACCCGTGACCTCAAAGCTAGACTAAACTGGAGTCCTCCCTAATGTACGGGCCAGCTAAGGTGGCTCCAAAGTACCCTTGACTGACATCTTGGAACAAATGAAGGGGACAAAAAGTTCATTAAGACATAGTCATTGTGAAGCATGTCTGGAAAGTTTTAATCTATCTATTACCAAATTCTATGGTTCAAATTATAAAACCTACATTAAAATTGTTTCACATTTTAATGCAAACGTTTGTCCCCCAGCCTAAAGGAAGGCTGGCCAGAAACCTGAACTCACTAGCCTTGCACTGCAGACCCAGGGACACCTTGGCAGCCGAGGAAAATCAAAGCCTTCCAGCTCAGCGACCCCAACCCAGGTAGTAAAAGTGTACCCCCCTCCCCCATTGCCCTCCCTGACAGCTCTCCTAACTAGACTCTGGTAGAGCAGACTTCCCACTCACACACAACCACCGTGACCGCCAGCCTGAGTCATGGGAGCTATACTCCATGAAAGACAGGATGCAGGAACCAGAAAACCACAGCCAGTGTACCCATCAACTAACATTCACACACAGCTTTATTCTGTCAACACATGTCATGCCCCAAAGTAGAAGCCTACAACACCAAGGATCCCACGGAGATAGCCTGCGAAGTATCTGACTCCCCCGAGTCCATACCAACCGTCCAGTTCTGTCAGGGACTTGTTGCCAAATGCATCCAGTGCCAAGAGATTGCCCTTTGCTGTGAATGGCTCCTGAAGCCTGGACCAGGAAAGCAGTCTCTCCATAACCTAAAAAGGAAAGCAACTCATCCTAGGCCCATTCCTGTATCCGCTCATTTGAGACCCATTCCTGTATCCCCTCATCCGAGGCCCATTCCTGTAGCAGCATCGGCCTTCTTCAGCATGGACTGCTGTATTTTCGTTTGGCTCAAAGACATTTTTAACTAGAAATAAAATGTACTCCACCATGAGCCCACACCCAAAGAGAAGTCTATTCTTGATGGAAAAGCCTTCTGTCCCAATATACTCTCCTAGACCATTACAGCAGAAGAAAGCTAACAACTCAAAGTTGAGTCCCAACAGAGATGAAGTTCCCTGTCCTGTCAGATATAAACGTTTTCTGCTACAGCCCTCTCCCAGACTGCGACAACCACAGGAAAGTTGACCACCTGGCAGAGATCAATCAAAAAAGGTCCCAGGCAGTGGCAAAGTTCACATTTCCCCCTTTAGAAGCACACTTGAAAGAGTTGGGGGGAGGGGTTGGAAGTGAATATGACCTAAATACACTGTACACATGTATAAAATTCTTGAAGAATTTGGTTTTGGGTTTGTTTTTGTTTGTTTTTGTTTTTTTTAAACAGCACACATTGCCTTCTATCCTGATTAACTCAAACAGCATACACAGTCTCAAGCTCCGGTCTTCGGTTTTAATCAAGGATTTAAGCCTGGAACATTAGACAAGGAGAGCATTTGATGATGACAATAACGAATGGTCCATTAAAGGTGATTTCTTCGGGTTGCTGGGCTCCCTGCCCCCAAGAACAGCCACATGCTTTGCTGAGAAATGTCCGTAGGATGCGCTGCACTCTTGTGCTATTTATTTAACTTTATGTGGATGTCATAAAACTTTTTTATTTGCTTTCAGTTAGCCCATAGGTTTTGACAAGATAAATTTTTATTTAGGTCTTTGCCCAGCTACAATCAGAAACAGGAGACTCACTTTCCAAGGCTGGGCTGATAGATGGATTAATCAAAGCCCTCCACACCCCACTTTCTTTCCAGCGACCACAGGGATCCACAGACGAAGGTTTTCCTTAATTAAAGAAACTCGGCAACAAGGTGATTTATCGATGATGAATCTTGCAGGCCCTTTCATTGTGCGGTCACTGCTGGCCACTGTTTGAAATTTACCAACATAAATAAGGCCTCTCCATGACTAAACAAAGTTAGAGTAGCAATCAATCGAGGCTGCCATGCACCCTGCGCTGGATCTGAGGCCGACATAAATACCAGAATGCCTGGGCTGTGACACACTTGACACGATGACATCATGCACTCCCAGAAAGAACAGCCTCGCCCAAGCCAAAGCCTCAAACCGAACACAATTCCCCTAAATGAATCAAACTGCAATAGTCTAGACTCAACGAGCTAAGTGCCCCACTTCTGGCTTCCTTGCCCTTCTCTGTCAAGCAATCACATTAAAAATAATCTATACACTGACCTAAATTTTACTTTCTCTGCATGGTTAAATTTTGGCAGGAGTAAATCTCTGCTCTTCACACCTCCCGGGAATGTCTGGAAAGCCATCAAAAACTCAGGGCTTATCAGCTTAAGGTCCAGCCGCCGCCACACAACCCTGTGGTCTAGCTGCCACTACCTTCAGCGGTGGCCTAGGATAGAGCTAACACAAGAGGAAATCTCCTCACTCAAAAACGACTCGGTGCCAGTTCCCTTCCCCCACCCCACCCCCAGGTCTTGCTGTGCCCATATCTAGCAACAGGCTGTAATGGAATGCCTCCATGAAACAAGAACGCTAGCCTAAACTGGGGCCCAACAGCCCCGGCATCATCACCCAGAGGAGAGATGTGGGGGACATGGAGAATGCACTTACAGGATAGCAAATTCAAAATGGAGAAAGTCTAATAACTAATTGGTGAAATCATAAAAGCTGCCATAAAAGACATTTTCCTTAAACTACTTTACACAAGGCTATATAATTTTATGTCACTTTTTATTTATGTTGCAGTAATGAAAGCTGCTCTGGGAGATGAAGGGCTTGTGAAGAAAGAAATTGAACTTTTTCCAAAAGGAGGGAAAACCTGTAGATACAGGGCTTAGGACAGAGGCCTTTTGAAACACCGGAGGGCCGGGGAGGAGGATCCATTTACCCCTGAACACCTCTGAGTCAAAATTCTGCAATAAGGGGTCAGTGAGATGGCTCAGTGGGTAAAGGTACCTGCCACCAAGCCTGATGACCTGAGTTTGATCCCTGGGACCCACGTGGTAGATGAAGAGAACTGACTCTGAGAAGCTGGCCTCTGACTTCCACATGCACATCCAGGCATGGGCGTGCCCAGGCACACGTACACCCAGGCATGGGCGTGCCCATACACATGTTCACCCAGGCATGGGCATGCCCACACACACGTACACCCAGGCATGGGCGTGCCCATACACACGTACACCCAGGCATGGGCGTGTCCATACACACATATACCCAGGCATGGGCATGCCCATACACATGCACACACATTCATAAAGTAGTCTCCACACTTGTCACAAAATCATAGCATGAGCTAGACAGAGTCATGTCACACAGGCTAACGTTCCAAAAGCAGATGGGTGGATGGGTGTTTCATTTGCATGTACATCTGTGTACCTTCTTTCATGCCTGCTGCCCACAGAGGCCAGAAGAAGGCATCGGAGTCCCTGGAACTAGAGCTACAGATGGTTGTGAGCCACCACATGGTTGTTGGGGACCCAACCTCTGGAAGACTGGACAGTGCTTTTACTGCTGAGCCGTCTCTCCAGCCCATAAGAGGGTTTTTATTGTGAGAACTATGTAAAGGAACATGGTTTGAGCTTTTAGCTGGAGGCATATACAAATGAGCCCCATGTTAACTTGAGCCTGGTAAATCCTCAGAGCTGGCATCGGACACAACAAGGCCACACTCAGGACTTGACACACACTGTTTTTTATTACCCGAAGATCAGACAAACTTTGCTTTTTCCCTCTCTATCTGTATGGGGTGAGTCAGATGGTGGATGAAAAGGGATAAGCTCTAATCCATAAAGCACTCGAATAAGCTATAAACACAAGAAATTTCAAATTGTCTGCATTCAAATGGAGGACGCGGAGGGGTGATTTCTTGTTGCTGCACTGTTCCGTGTTTATTAAAAATCACCATGCGAGTTCTGTGGAGGCTACGTTCCCTGTGTGTTATCCTTCAATTGCAAGTTTTTAAAAGAGCTGATGCTCAGATGAGGCTCCCAAAAGAAATGCAGAAAGGGACGGAATGTGCATGCAAAACCCAGAAGCGTGGTACTATTTTCCCAGGGAAATGACGATCACCCTTAAAGCCAGGGCTCTCTGAACTCTGGCTAACTTTCAAAGCAAGGATGAGGTTGTTTTTAGAAACAATTTACCATCTATTAACAATGAAATCCAATTCGCCCTTGCCTCTTAGAAAATAAAATACACACACAGCTCCAAGGATTGACTGGAGAATCGCACACATAGAGTAGTATTTAGGTGGGCTCTGCAGCCAAGGCCACTTTACACCACTGTGGACCAGACTAAACAAACCTGACCTGCAGGCCGACCCTCCAAGGATCCCAAAAGATTGGAAACTCCAAAAAGGCAGCTCAGAGCAGACTTCACAGCCTGGTAATGGCATGCAAACGACACTTCGTCTCTGTCACCCAGCCAAAGGTGGGTGCTGTATATGAGAGTAATTTCCTCAAGAATTCAGAGGGAAATGGTACTTAGCCTTTTGTGTATGGGGTTCACAGTAGCAAGAGTATTCAATAACTGGGGACCCTCGCCCCCCCTGGATGTCCATTGAGCCCCTCTGTCTGGTCAGTGTCAGGATGCCAGCTGAGGGGGAGGGAGAAGTCCATGACATGCAGGCAGGCTTGTTTGAGTCTGTTCTGAGGCACCAGGAGGTCAACTCCAGAGCCTTGCACACGCTAGGCAAGCAGCAAGCGCTCCACCCCAGAACTATGCTCTCAGCCCAGAAGTTTCATTTACAAGCTAAAACCGTGCCTCCCAGAAACTTCTGGAGATTCGGGCCACTCTTCATGACCAAGTGAGTTTTACTCTCTCTTCTTTCTGCATGTCCCCTCCTGTCCCCAAGGCACTGCCCAGCACCGAGGGCCATACCTGGAACTGAGTCTTGCTCTCTCTCCAAAACTACAGGCAGTGGCAGCCAAATCTTCCACCACCTGTCACCACGCATCCCTTCTCATGACTACCCACTCCATGCAGGATGACTCGGGTCTGTCCTGTGGGGAACTGGTTACCCCAAACGGCCCTCAACAAGAAGTTGGCTGGGAAGAAGATGTGTTTCTTGGGTGGGGGAAGAAATAATATAGAAGAAACTAAAGCTGAGCAGAGGAGAGCTCTGGCAATGGTGTCAGATACCACATGACTCATGGCCTTTTACCTTTACTGTCTCCTCTGACTGACAAAACAGGGCAGGGGCCTGAACCCCCATAGCATGTCACAGCTTCTGTCCAGAGGCCTAAAAGGCCCCGAGGAAAGGCCATGCTGCATCCAGACCTCCAGCACATTTCTCTCTGCTCCCCCCACCCCCCAGGTCTGGTCTCCTCTCAAAACGATGGAAGCCCATCCTAGTCCCTTATTCTCTCCAACAGCAAACTGGGCCATAGGGAAAGGACATCAACCGTGGACTGGGAACTTAAGGGCCACTCACCACCTCATTAAAAGATTTTTACAGCTCCTGTTTCCAAACACAGACTGTAGCTTCACTATGGCTGGAATGTGCTAGAGGCTCAGTCCCCAGTGTGATGATGAGCTGCCAGAACCATTAAGAGGCAGGACCTAGTGGGCAGCAATGGGGTCATGGAAGCCCCACCTGCAGGAGGGGTCAGTGCTAGTTTTATAGGATGCGTTAGTTCTCTTCGGGTGGGGCAGCCCTGTGACTTTGGTCCATTCAACTAAAAGCATGCCCCCATTCCTCTTCTCTACTACACTATGACATAGCACGGAGCCCTTGTGAGGATGAGGATGCCAGCATTATGCCATATGGGTCCTCCCACCACCTGAAATGTGACTGAAATCAACCTTTTTACTCTGTAAGTTTCCTCGTCCCTGATATTTTGTTACAGCCACATAAAACAGACTGATGTAGCTTTGACCCGTCATCTACTTCAGCTATCCAATTCAGTGAGCCCTTATTTTCAGGTAGACCCTGAACTTGGGGTCAGCAGGAGATGGCAAATGTATATTGTTTGTGTTGGGAAGCATGTGCGTGCTAGCGTTCTCTTCTGTAAAACAACGACCCTGCTCCGGCAGATCATAAGATACCCCAGCTTCCAGGTGAAGTGTAAAGCGTGCTTGTGCTGAGCCATAGACACAAAGGCATCCTACCTGTCCCGGCAAGTCAGGGGCATGGGCACGGCTGAAAACAGACAACACGCTGCTGACCAGCCTATGCCAATGACCAAGGCCTTCCATGGGAACGGACCTGAGGGATCACGGAGATTCATTCACCTTCCGGAAGGGAACTGACTTGAGCAGTCACACTCTGTTCCTCCAGAAACCAGAAGCCAATAGAGAGACTCAATGGCCTGCAGCCCAGTGGCTACACATGCTATCGTGGTAGCAACCAAGTCTCCCCTCCCATCTCTGTGCGAGCCACTTCCCAAATGACCCCTGGCCCCATGTGGCCAGTACTACCTACTCTCTGTTGTCCCCACTACTGTTTCCTTTCCACTCACATGGTCTTTATTCCACAGCTCTCCTCCTGGGGAATCCCTGTTATGTCTGTTGTATGAAATGGGAACAGGCTGAACCTCTACATGTTGTTAATAGACACCTTGTCAGACGTGACCAGAATCGTTCAAAAGGAGAGCACCATCCCTTGCCAGAAGCCACCTCTTGTGTTACGCACAGCAACCGAGGCAGTCCTGGCCCCCAGGAGTCCAGACTCAGGCTGTCTCTGAGAGAGCACCCCGCAAACCCAAACACCACACAGATGCAGCTGATGGACCCCAAGACACCTACCTGAATCTGGAGCTCACTTTCTGGGTGAACATGGAGCATCTACTCCTTCTAGAAATATGCTGCCTGGGTCAAGGACTGGCCCCATGCCCCCCAACAGTGATCCTGGTGAGCAACTCAGCTTCTCTGAGTCTCGGCCTCTCCCCTATAATACAGGAATAAGAATTACACTACTTCATAGGGTCATGGCAAAGATTAACAGTGAATATATATACATGAATAACCATTTCAAACAATGTCGGACACAGAGCCATTAATTAACCATTAACACTTTATTTATAACAATTAGAATTCTCCCCTTGCCTAGTTGGAGAATGTCCAAGGAGAGGAGAGGAAGACTGTCCGTCTGTCTAGCCCCACTATGTAAGTAAATCAACTACAGATGTGGGAACCTTCCATTAGAAGAGACAAGGGAGCTGGAGAGATGGCTTTGCAAATAAAGAGCACTGACTGCTTTTCCAGAGGACCCGGATCAATGCCCAGCACCCACATGGCAACTCACAACTGTCTGTAACTCCAGTTCCAGGGAATCTGATGCCCTCACACAGACACACACATGCAGGCAAAACACCACTGCACACAGAATAAATAAATCTTTTTTAAAAAATTCTCATTAAAAAAAGCAAAGAACCTCCCTACACACACCTTAAATGTCAGCACTCAGGAGGACTAAGCAAGCAGATTTCTGTGAGTTTGAGGCCAACCTGGTCTATAAACTGAGTTCCAGGACAGCCAAGACTGTGACACAGAGAACCCCTGGCTTGAAAAACCAAAACCAAACACAAAACCTTCCTCCAGCAGTGGGCAGAAGCACTTTCATGCTCCTCTGAGTAGGTTGGCCTGACCTGTACCCTGAGTGGCAGAGCGCATACGCAGCATTTACAAAGCCCGAGGTTCAATGCCCAGCAGTGGAAAAAATTTTTTAAAAAAAGAAAAGAAACAAAAAAAAGACTGGAGTAGGACTTGCGAGATAGCTCAGAGGGCAAAGTTCTTGCCACACAAGCCTGGTCACCTGAGTCTGATCCCCGGAACCCACATAAAGGTGGGGAGACTCTTCCCCACAAAACTGTCCTCTGACCTCTACATGTGCGCCTCAGCACTTGCGTGTCCACACATACAACATCATGCAGACACACACACACACACACACAAAATATCTTTGAAGGGCTGAACAGAAACAACCCTGGCTCCCGTGATGAGGGTTTGATCGGAGAGCATTTCAAATCACCGGCATTTCATGTAAACACCGCCATTAGGAAAACGGGGGTGACTGCGTGTCTGGGTGGGGATAATCATTACTATCCTCTGCCAACAGTCGGGACAGCTGCCTGCGCTGATCTGGAGCTGTGTATTTTTAGATGCTGTTACTGTACCTCCAGCTATTTTACAGGCTACATTTTGTTGACACTGTACAACTGGTAATAAGGAGGCATAGGGGAAAGGTTAAAATTCCTATTTCCAGCTGTTCCCCTTCCTTACGTCATTTTTGTCTCATTACCACTCAGCGAGACCCATAAATCTGTCACTCGGATCCAGGCTAAGTGACATCCTACAAAGAAGTTGCTAGTGTCTCTGAGAAACAAACCAAAATGGAACACTGGTTTCACAGCAGTGGGCATTTGAGAACCTGGCGCCCCGCGGGGCACACACCGAGCAGCAAGTGCCCAGCTGTTCTCTGGCCAGCTGAGAGCTTTCTGCTCATCAGTGACCTGCGCTGTGTCGCCTGGGCCCTTACTCCCCATTTTCCTAATTGGGGCTTGGGAAGAAAAGGAGGTGGAAAGATTTGCAAGGCAGCCTCCAATTTTAAGACAAAAGCCACCCCCATTAAATCTTAACAGATGTTTCTCAAGTTTAGAAGATTAAGAAAGATTTCAGCATCAAAAATCAAAGAAAATACTCCGTGACCTTAAAAAAAGGATAAAACACAAACCTCTAACAAACCCCAAGTCCACTTTGACAGCTGTCTCTGACGCAATTGACGAGGTGCTATTGATGTTTGGATTAAACCATGCCTCTATGATCAAGTACTCAAACATGGGATAAAAGACGAATATATTCTTTAATCCTGCCCGCTAATTTTGTCTAGGCCTGAGAAGCAACGAGTGTTGAACAAATGTTGAAAGTGGTTTTGCTTCTGTTTATTGACAAAGCTGTTTTTATTTTATTAATTGGCCACGTATCTTATCAGCATTTAAAGTAATACAAGGAAACCCCAGCACGGCCCTGAACTCTCTGCAGATGGCTTCGACTTCCAACGCCACCAAAGGGAGAATCAATAGATAAGTCTTTTAAGTAAGGAAGATGTTCCGGAGAAAAAGAAGAAAAATGTAATAGAGAAATTGGGCTCTGGTTTATTCTTTATCTTTTTTCTAATGTAACTATAAAATACCATTGGGAATTTCATTTTTTAGCCAGACAGTTTTTAAAGAAATGAAGAAAAACTTTTTTTTTTACTTACAAAGAAAAGGGTGAAGAGGCAATTAAGCCATTAATTACTCTCTTTGTCTAGAGATTTTCAGCCCATCAAACTTGGCCTCTTCTGCCTTCATCAGAGGTAGAGCTCACTCTGCGTTACAGTAAGTACTCTTAACAAGACAGTCTTGTGTCTCAAAAGCATCTCTAGCAGGAATTTAGATGAAGATAAATTAAAATAACACTTAGCAGACCCCAGATTTGACAGCCACACAGCGCCCACTATCACCCAAGGTCTTCAAATAAGCGATGAGAGGAGACAAGAACCCTAGACAAACGGCCGCGCTAAGGCAAGGGCCCAGCATCTTGAGGCTTAAGAAACCGGAGACATATATCCAGCGAGACATCTCAGATCAGCCTTCAGAGCGTGACGTGGGGTGTTTGCCTCTGCACCTCAATACCCACTGTCGTTCGGCTCCCAGAAGGCACCGCTCTAAGATACGCGGTCTGGGTTATAGGTGACGAGCAATACTTGAGGGAAGTTAATGGACTTTCCTGGAAAATATGATTGTTTAAGAAAACAAACAAAAGAGACCATGCCGTGTGGCACTCCCTTGCTTTGTTTTCTCAAGACTATCAAGTTTCCTATTGCAGATGGGGAGGAAGCATTCATTTCCCAACTCGAACAGCTCTCCTCAGCGGCAGTGAGACAAAGGGCAGTGCGCGGGCAGATGAACTTGCCTGTGAAGCAGCAACCAGGAAAACCATTTGAAAGCCATTTTGGCAGCTAGACTCTGCTTACGAAAGTCCCTCTTTCTATCAGTTCCCAAAGGTTTGCCCAGGTCACACTTCTGGAGCCACACTGAGATTTGAACAATATGTTGAGTTCATCCTCTGAACACTTGCTCTTGGATCTGGAGACTATGCAAGCACTCATGTAAGGGCAACAGCTTTATTTTGGTGTGTTGCTATGGAATTTCAAAAACAAAACAAAGAAAACCACTGTTCAGTAACTGTGACAAAACTTCTTAGCCACAGCACTGAGAATCAGGTCTAATTGTTCTGTAAACATCCTTTGATTTGTTTACCTCAACGTCAAATTAACCTCAGCTATGCCAGGGCAGACACTGGTTGGCTATGATACACAGCATGCTACAAACTGTGCCCCAGACCTCAAACAACTATCAATTTAAATACACGCATGCATTTGTGTGTGTGTGTGTGTGTGTGTGTGTGTGTAGCATACCCCACATGTGAGATTAGAAATTAAAATGTCCCTGAGGCGTTGTGTTTGGATAACGTTTGCCCTCTCTCATTTGCTCTGTAACATAACACAAACAGCTTTTCCAGAAATATTAGCAATTTTTTTCTGCAGAGATTAAAGATATAATAGGAGCCTACGAAAATTAAGTTACAAAGACAGAAAGCGTGTTCAGTTGCTGGGGAAATGATCGCCTGCTGAGACAGGAGAATAAAGGAGAAGGCCAGTGCAACCTATGCCTTTTGTTCATCAACAAATATCTAGCCAGGCTTGGCAGGTACAGGAGTGAAATCACAACTGCTCAGGAGGCTAAAGCAGAAGGATCACAAGTTCAAGGTGGATCTGTGCTGCAGAGAGTTCAAGGCCAGGCTATGCAGCTTCGTAAGACCTTGTCTCAAATAAAAAAATAAAAAGAAGGCTGGGGCTATAGCTCAGTGGTAGAGTGTATGCATGCCATGTGGAAGGCTGTAGGCGTAATCCCCATGACCACGCAAACACACTGTCATGCATTCTGATTACTGATTTCAACTTAACTTTTAAAAGTTGATCATGTGTTTACACCTCCCATTACTACCTCTGGCCCCCTCCCACTCCTGCTGAACCCCTTTCTCTTCCCAGCAAGTCTTCCTCCTAAGTGTCTTTTTTTTCCTTCTCCTGACCCACTGAGTTTAATTAGAGTAGCTTGCTGAGTAGGAGAGGGGCTATTTCCTAGCCCCTAGTACCCACTAACTGCCCATGGGTCTTTAGGGAGGGATAGGGCATCCCAAGCCCTCCTCCCTCCGTGATGGAACGTAGAATGAGCCCACCCTATGCAGCTCCTGGGCAGGTAAACCACAGCGATCGTGACTTCATGAGTACACGGCCAGGTCACGTCTCCTCCCCACCCTCGGGTTTTTACATTCTTTCTCCTTCCTCTTTCGATTTAACTTTAATATAACTGACAGCGTTTCTTCCTAGAAACTCTACGTGGTAAACCTTTTTGAGTCCTTACAGAAAAGGAAACTGAGGTACAGAGAAGATATTAACTGGCTCAAGGTGAAATACCTCAAGTGGCAGAGTCTGGGATTCATATCCGGGAGCTGGCTCCCTGTCCATACTCTGCTATGGTAGGAACCATTTGCCCTGTCTTTGTGCAAGACCTAGGACGACAACACATGTTCTTTCTATCAGTGAGCTTCTAGCCTAAATGACAATGACAGAACAGCATTGTGAGGGCGTTAGTGTAGCACATGGAGAGGCCAGAAAGAGCCAGGAAAGATTCCCACATGGGTTAGAAGCGGGGGTGGGGCGCTGTGTGTATCACAAGCAGAATTTCTCAGTCTCAGCAATAGTGACACTGGGGTCACATAATTCTGTGTGGTGGAGGCTATCCTGCAGATTGAGGAATCTTAGCCCTGTCCTTAGCGCTGTCCTTAGCCCTGTCCTTGGTGTCTTTCCTACCATAATGGCCAAAAGGTCTCCACAAACATCATCCTCACTTGAGAACTCGGGCCTAAAGGAATCTGGGTCCAGTCTCAACCCAGGGGATGAGTACTAGTTACCAGAAAAGGAACCAAAGAAAGTACTATGCAGAGGGCAGAGCCTGCAGTGCCCCAGGAGAGTGTCTCTTGCTTCCTGGAGACTAGAGGGTGAATGGTTCTTGGCATTGTACATAAAGGATGAGAAATGAATCTGGAGAGGACAGGAGTCGCCACAAAAGGCTTCACAGGCTGCACCAGCGAGCTGCTCCAAAATTTGAAATCCAAATGGAGCGATCAAAGGAGGAAGGACAGGTCAGACTCGGGGCGTGGCTCTTGGCTTTTTCCTGTATGAGCAATGAAGGAAAGAACAAGATAGAGACCAATCAAGACGCTAGGCTTTATTTGCATTTTCATCTCTTTTCCTTGTGACTACAGTTTCATTTAAAAATCACATGTGTAGATGATAGTGATATAGCCTTGCATGACCTGAACAGGCCCTGGGTTTATTTCAACCACTGCAAAAGACAACTGGTGAATTAAAATTAAATGTTGATCACACCAGTAGTAAAAGGAGTTAAGTTCATGAAAGGACAATTTGCAAGTAAGAATGGCCAAGAAACATGTGAGAAGTTGGTCATTGGTATTTTACCAATGACTAATGAAACTCACGTAGAATCTCTCCCTTCGCCTAGCACAGGGGCAAACAATTTTCTAGAACCACAACTACATCTTTTACTGACTTAGAAGCTGCCTTCTCTTACACTGCTACTGGAAGTCAGTATTGGTGCTGCCTCAATAAAGAGCAATGGGGGAAATGGTAATAAAATGAGCTTGGAGCTAGAGAAATGGCTCAGTTCATAAAATGCTTGCCTTGCAAGCACAAAGACCTGAGTTCAAGCCCAGCACCTATAAAGTAGATAGATAGATAGATAGATAGATAGATAGATAGATAGATAGATAGATAGATAATAGACAGACAGATAGAACAAACTAGGCATGGTAGCACACACTTGTAATCGCAGTGCTGGGGGAGCCAGAGACAAGATCTCTACCACTCAATGGTCTGCCTCTCTAGCCTATGTTATGCCAATGAGCATGCTCCCTGTCTTTGAGTCCTGGAATAACCCTGCATTTTCCTTCCCTCGATAAGCCTCCTTGAATAGCCTATACAACAGTGACAAAATGGAATTATAAGGCCATGAGTTGCCAAAAGGTATCAATATTCCTCCCCACTGTCCTAACACACCCCATACGGTAAATTGTGCTGAAGAAGTTGAAGACTCTTCCTGGTGATAACCTGACAGCAGTACTGCCTCTTGCACACCATCCCCCAGTCCTTCCTCTTGCACACCATCCCTTGGTCCAGCCTCTTGCACACCATCCCTTGGTCCAGCCTCTCTGAATAGAATAAAGTTGATCAAGTGGACATCCATTTGCCCATGCACCCACTATATTTTTTAACACTAGCTTTAGCAGATAATGAGTTGAATCTAAGACATCATTAAAGGAGCTAGCTCTTGCTGTTGTTTGCTCGGAGGATGTTTTATTAGACCCCACTGAAAAACTGAGAAAGCTGATTATTAGTATCATTAGAAATGGAACTAGCCTCCATTAGAGCAGGCAAAGGCCCTCTGTGAGACAGAACTGCTACTCCATGGCCTCCTCTCATGATCTTACCTTAATCAATCTAGCTATTAAAGCGACGACTGTGTTCTTTCTAATAAATGTAGCATCCAACAGTTAGAGAGGGGTAGAGTTTAGAGATCCATAATGTTATCAAGTCACAATACAGACTCTTCCACATCCATTCTTGTAGCAAGCAGACCCCCAAGCAGCCATACAATCTCATCTACAGGCTGGAAGTAGTGCCGACCAAACGTAAACACAACAAATAGCCCAGTAGCAGATTATGAGCCCACAGTTCTCTGATGATTTCAGAATGAAGCATTGAGTTTCGCTCTAAGATGCAGGCTTATTAGAATAGATTTCTGCACAAGGGCAGTGTCTAAGTTAGGTTTGTGTTACTGCAATAAAACGCCATAACAAAAAGCATGTAGGGAAGGAAAGGTTACAGTCCATCATCAGGGGATACCAATGCAGGAACTCAAAACAGGAACCTGGAGGCAGGAACTGAAGCAGAGACCACAGAGAAACACTGCTCACTTACTGACCTGCTAGTTGCGACTTACTCAGTTTGCTTTCTTAAAAACTCAGGACCACCAGGGGTGGCACTGCTCCCAGTGAGCTGGGCTCTCACACATCAACCATTAACCAATCCCACAGACTTACTTACAGACCAATCTGTTGGAGGCATTTTCTCAAGTGAGGTTCCTCTTCACAAATAATTCTAATTTGTGTTAAGTTGGCTAAAAAATTAAAAAAGAAAGAAGGAAGGAAGGAAAAGGAAAGGAAAGGAAAGAAACTAACCAGGGCATATTGACAACCTCTATAATCTCTACAGCACTACAGCAGTGGTTCCCAACCTTCCTAAGGCTGCGACCCTTTAATACAGTTCCTCATGTTGTGGTGAGCCCCCAACGATACAATTATCATTGTTGCTACTTCATAACTGCAATCTTGCTGCTGTAAATACCTGATAAGTAGGATAACTGATATTCAATCTGAAGTCTGAGGCAGTCAGCCTAAGGAGCAGTCTGAGCAAGCAGTCTGAGGCAGCAGTCTGAGATGCGTCTGAGAACGCAGTCTGAGCTTGCTGTCTGAGGATTCGTAGAGACAGGATTACCCCTTCAGTCTGAGGATTCGGTAGAGGTAAAAGATCTCCCTAGTGGCTGGCTGCATTGCTTCTCTGATCTCTTAGCTTTCACTCCCTAATATTGACTCTGGAATTTTATTACTAAGACCAATTAGAATTCGTGCTACAAACCTGAGTATGCATTAGTGTGAACACGCATACAAAAGTATGTATATGTGAGCTTATGTAGCCTGACTGTAACAGAATGTTTTAAATTAAATTACAGGCAACAGACAGTCTCATCATATTAAATTTTTAAAAAGGAAATCTTTAAGAATTTGACAAAAAAGAAATCAGTAAGTAAGAAAAACTTAAAGAGCTCATTTCATTTTTAGGGATGAGTCCAAGGTTCAACTCATTTGAATAAGCCTGAATACATTAGACACATAGGGAAATAAGCCACTATTAGTATAATCACTTACATCTGTCAAATGTACCCTGATGTATAATGTACTTTTCTTTACTCCAGAGAACTCCAAGGAAACAAGACTTGAGATGGAATTTCGGTAGAAGAAAGAATATTGCTATCCTGTATTAAATCCTATACTTTAAAAGAAAATGGCACACTCAAATCGCCCGAAAGCCAAATGTAGGCGTTACAGAGACAAACAGGTTCAAAGGAAGAGTGGGAAGGAGACAGCCATGGCTACTGGGAAAGTCAAAAGAAATGGAAAGTCAGGCTGGCTCTTAGAGAGGAAGAAAGGGGGTCCAGATTTGAGCTGGATCTGACCAGCCAAGACAGAGGATCCAACTGGACTCCCAGCCTTCAATGAGGAAGGCAGAATGCCCACCTTCAGAAAAGTGAGAATTAAAGAACATGCATTCTTAGACATGGTACATATGTGCAGAAAGCAGACTGCGCAGAGTTCTGGACCAGGAGTTGGACATAAGGACCCAGCTCAGCATCCCCATTAACCATGTGGTCTTGAAGGAGGTTTCCTCCCCTCTCTTCAGTTCATCCCACATGTCTAAGGTGGACTCAAGGAAACCATTCTGCCTCCCCTCAGGAGAGTTAGTCAGCGTGGAAAGTCGGAAAGTACGGGAAAGAGTGAAGTCCTTCACCATGAAGGAGTGAAACCCTTCACACTGCGAGGCATTCTTTCCATCACCAAGACAGTATACTGTTCCAAGTCTACATGTTCTAGAAGAGAAAATGCAGGGTAGAAGGATGGGAAAGGGGAGTCAAAACTGAGCTGTAACCGAAAAAGGGTTTCTGGGGTCAAGGCCTGACCTCCACAGTCTCTCCTCTGCCTCTGTGGACAGTGCTGAAATCTTACAACTGGGCTATGAACTCATCCTCTTGGAATTCCTGCTCAAAGGGGCTCTCCCCCCACTGAGACTTAGGCATGAGATTACCCACCTCCCTCTCCCAGGCAAAAGAGAGAAACCCAGTACGGGGGCTGGATGACCACCTCCTTCTTTCAGAGACCTAGAAGTCACTGGGGACTCCTGAGAAGAAGGTGTCAGAGGTGATGCCCCATGTCACATGGTCCCTTAATCCTCACTTTAAGTCAGATTTAAAAGTCTTCAAAGCGGACCTTTGACCAGAAGGAAAATGGCTAACTGAAAAGGCTGCTTTAAGAGGAATAGGTCATGTTCATCCAAGGGGCTTTAGGGCATTCCTATTCCTATTCCTATTCCCATTCCCGTTCCCATTAGGGGGAAGTCTCTTGGACGTAAGTATCAATCTCACTAGTACCAGCTCTGGGATCTGTCAGGTACTGAGGACCTGGTTAGTCTTGTGTCTCCTCTAAAATAGGTGAGTGAAAGATTCAAGACTTCCGAAGAGCTGGGGGTGGCTGGGGGGCATTGTAAGAGCCAGAAGAATAAGAATAAGAAGTTTGCTGTGAGATTGTGTCTCCTAGAAATGTCAGAGAAGCTACACCCATGATATCTCACCAACATGACTGCCTAAACTTGACCTGAACAAGGATGACATCAGTACCCATGCTAACATGGATGGAGGAAAGCTCATAAGACCTCAATTTTAGACAAAGAACTACAGGCAACTAAGGAATGCTGAGAGCAGGAAAAATAGTCTTCCCTAAAGAAGAACAAAACAACTGGTTATCTAACACCATATGGTTAGCACCAAACACATATATAAACACATAACAACATATGGATTGATCAGGTTATATTTAGGATATATGTGTATACATTTCTGTTATATAAATATGTAACAATAGTTAAAGAAAACAAGGCCATGAATTTGAAAAAGAGAAAGGGGGAGGATTTAAAGGGAGAAAAGGGAAGGGAGGAATGATGTAATCTTATTATAATCTTTGAAATCATAATTTTAAAAAATAGATTTTGAAGAGAAAGGTTAGACAAGGTTCCATGGAAGCATTGCATTAGGCTGCTACACAAGTAGCAGCCGACTATTTATCTCCAGGATGAGCCATTACCGATTACTGATGCCTGCAACAAGCATTTTTGGAGCACCAACTATATGCTGTCTTCTAAGTCAGCAAAGATGGAAATGATGGAGTCACAAAGCCCCAAGAGGGAAAAGTCTAGTAGGGAAAACAAGGAAGTCAACTTGCTCAGGGGACTACATCAGTCTGAGTACAGTACAGAAGGAAGAATGAGGCTCCTCCAAACAGCACTTTTGGGGCTTCCTTGGGCATGCAACTCTCCCAGAGTATCTGGCCAAGGCAGGTCCTGCAGGTGGGTCTGAGCTGAAGCTAGATATTCCGAACTCCCAACAGTACCCAAGAGAGGGTGAGCTGCCACAGGAGCACAGGCCAGACTGTGGGAAGCCGAAGTCTTCAAGAACTGCGATGCCTAAGCTGAGTCTGGAAGAAGAAGCAGGGAATGCCCAAGGGAAAGGGGTGGAGGTGGTGATGGAGCTTGGATACAACATGGGGCATGGATTGTTCTGGACCAAGTGTTTTGGGTTGGCTAAAATAGGAAGTGGACAGTAAGGTTAGAGAGAACCAGGACAAGGGCACACAGGACCTGTGTGTCTGTTTGTGACATTCAGACTTTACTGAAAAGATAATGGGACCATTAACACTTTTAATCAGGGGAGCATTACATTCAGACAGCATGTACAAAGGAGTTTTTAGTCAAACGCCTAGGAAACAGACAAGAAGATAATGTGGGAAGGAGGCCAATTACAAGGCTAGGGTCTGCTGTTCATAGTATGGTCCTGCCACTTTCACCCCTCCTCTCTACTGGATCCTCACGACAACCCAACAGGGAGTCAGGTGCCGTGACACTCAGGCAAAGGAATTTCTTGAACCCGGGTGCTCAGATACCCTAGGCAACAGAGCAAGACTCAAGGAAACATGAATGGCCATCAGCTACCCCTGCAGGTGCTCACCTCATACAGGCTCAGCAGCACCTCAGCCCTGAGTTCAGCTCTCCTGGAGTGACCAGAACCCTCTCCACTGCTTTGAGTTTCACAGTCAGGTCCTGCAGGCCTCCCTGGGAAAGCCTCTCCACACTGCCCCAGGCCCATTGATCTATGTAATGCAATGTCTGCTCTACTCTCTTTGCACTTAGTCCCAGAGGACCTGATGCTCTTGAATGCCTTTTTATATTTCCTTTTGCTTTCCATAACGAAGCTCATCTTTCAGAAGTGCACCTGTGCTGTATCTGCAAGAACTACGTAAGAGTAATAAAGGAATGCTGAACGCTCTCCTTGGATGTACAAACAGATGTTACCAAGAGGCCTGATAATTCCTGCGTGGCCATCCCCGGGGGACTTTTGGAATCTTTGAACCCTCCTAAAATGTTACCTCAGGTAGCCTGATGACCAAGAGTAGTCACATCTTTTCTGTCTCCCCAGATCTTCATAGCATGTTCTGTGCAAAAAAAAGAAAAAAGAAAGACAATCTAGACATGCAAACCACCTTTGCTTTGATTCCCTTTGTGGAAAAGTGGGAGAGAGAATCCTAAAACACATCTATTGGAATAACTCGGGTCACTGCCACGCTTAGAGTTAGCAAACCACCTACCACAAGACAGTCAGGGAGAAAATATTTCCTGAATTCCAGACTCACCTCATCTGTGGCCATGACGCATTCTGGCCAAGGTGAAGTATAAAGCCATGACACTAAGCATAGGCCCTCTGTGACGATGCCCGTTGGCTCCCAGAGGCATTTGTTCTGGTCCACTCTGGATGAGGAGGAACACCTAGGACTTCTGCTTATGCTGTGTATGTTTTCTAGCTAGGGCAGGAGCGGTGTGGCCTGCGTGTGTGCTGTGTGCTACACAGTATAATGCACTGCCTGGAGCAGCAAATGTAGCACAGAGCAGAGGGGCACAGTGCTGGTGTCACGCAAGGGTCACTTCATCCCTAATTGGAGAGGCCATAAGGAAAGCCACAAACTGGGAAGACTTATGCATCCATCAGTTGGTACACGCAAAAGGTATTCAATAGATCTCTTCGTGTGTGCCTTGCTCTACCTACTCAAGTGCCATCCAAGTATCTGCCTGCAAGTCTCGAGCTGCCAGGATACAGAATAACTTCGGGGCTGCCCAAAGTTATCAAATACACATCAAAGTATACATCATTCGCCACAATAGTTTCTGTGCGGAGAAATCTGCCCATGAAAGAATGAAGATGGACGAGTTTGCTGACATGATCTCCTAGGGTTGTCTGGCACTGTCTGCTGACAAGCTCAGAGCAACTATGTCACATACCTCTTGTACCACCCGTTTCCTTCCCCAGTAAGAAAGAAACCTGTCTTCCAAGTGTGAAGCGCAGACAGAGGTTCCTGCCCTTCTGGCTCCTCTCCTCCTGCTCCCAGCTGTTTGGGACTGAGCTCCGAAGGAGGTTCTGCACAGGAAATCTGGGATGTGGTTTAAATGTCACCTTTGTTGCAGTAACTGTGATGGTTGGTCATTGTCAGTTTAACGGGATTAAGAATTACCATGGAAGCACACCTCTGGGTGTGTCTGTAAGGGGTTTACAGAAGGTTTAACTGAGGGGGGAAGATCCAGACTGAATGTGGGCAGCACCCATCATTTGGACTGGGGTCCTAGATTAAATAAAATGAAGAAAACAAAGTGGAAGCTCGCTGAGCGCCAGTACTCCCCTTTCAGTCTCCTGACCGACGGAGCGCACCAGCTGCCATCGTACCATAACGTGCCCTCAAACAGTAAGTTGGAAATAAGCCCTACCTTCCCAGTTCCAGATACCTGGTCATGGCGATGAAAAGGCAGTTGGCACAGTAACCTAGTGAGGAATTTTCAGTTTTGCAAATGACTCTCATCCAGGACTCTGAGAAATTTTGACAGAAGTAAAGATAGAAAAGCTACCACCAGAAGATGGGCCTCTGATACCCTACAGATTTTTTTAAGACTTGGCGGGGCTGGAGTTCAGCAGGTGAGGTGTTTGCTGCACAATCATGAGAGTCAGAGTACAGATTCCAGCACCGTGTAAAACGCCAGGCATCTTTGCCCAGTAATAGTGGCGCACACCTTTAACCCCAGCACTTGGGAGGCAGAGAGAGGCGGATTTCACTGAGTTTGAGGCCAGCCTGGGCTACAGAGTGAGTTTCAGGACAGCCAGAGAAACACAAAGAAATCCTGTCTTGAAAAACCAAAAGAAAGAAAGAAAGAAAGAAAGAAAGAAAGAAAGAAAGAAAGAAAGACAGACAGACAGACAGACAGACAGACAGACAGACAGACAGAAAGAAAGAAAGAAAGAAAGAAAGAAAGAAAGAAAGAAAGAAAGAAAGAAAGAAAGAAAGAAAGAAAGGTGGGAGGGAGGGAGGGAGGAAGGAAAAGAAAGAAAGAAAGAAAGAAAGAAAGAAAGAAAGAAAGAAAGAAAGAAAGAAAGAAAGAACTAGGCATCCTCCACTAACACTTGTAACTCCAGTTCTAAGGCATTCAACACTCTGTTCTGGTTTCTGTGTCTGTATAAGCATGCACAACCACACATGTGAACATATACTCACACACACACAAACACACATACACATACATGCACAGCATACAAGCACAGATATTTACATATTCTTATTTATATGCTCATATATACATACATATGTACACTCACATACATACAACACACACACACTTGTACACATACTTACATATATTCACACGAACACACACACACAAGGCTTTTCTTAAAATCCGTGAAAGCCAAAGCAGCAATGTTTCTCCAGGAGCCATTCAAACCTAGCCCTTGCCCACTGGCCTGAAATATCAAATCCCGTAGAAAATGTTAGCACTGTAAGGAAGACCACAGGGGCACCTATCCCTTACAGGAAGAAACTAGCATTCCAGAAGATGACCATGACTCAAGCTGGGCCTGATCCCAGCCTCCCAACTTCTCATCCAAATGCTTATCCAGTGAATCAACCTGGTGATATGAGGCAGAAAGATGGAAAACTATATTTTAAAAATTCCACAAAGGAGAGCTGAGGTCCATGCTTTCATGTGGCTAACCACTTAGCTCCATACCCCCCCACCCGGGGAATTTGATAAGATACTGTTGACCCTTCCCCAGCACTGCAGGTAAGGCAACAGTGATGGATCCTCCCATCACTGAGCCAGGGAGCAATGACAAACAGGCTCCACTTTAACTCTGCAAGACTTGAAGGTAAATGCCTGTGACGATCTGGGGAAAAGACAGAAAGGAACACACCCAAGTGCGTCATCCCGCTTCCTGAGAAGGAGAAATTGATGAAGACCAGTCACTGCCTTCAATCCAGGGGCTGGTGCTAAAATAGGGGTACTGATCCAAAAGTGGGAGTTTCTTGACTGCACCTCAAATCATTCTACTTAAAAATTTCTAATATTAAAAAGGTCCAAATTCTGAACTCTGCTTCAATATGCAGAAGCATGATTTTTATACAGGGACTCTTTGAAAATAATGTCTTATTTGTTGCTTTGAATACAATTTCATGTTAGATTTAGAAACAATTTCCTATCTAACAGTTCTAGGAAAGTTTAGGTGTCACCAAGATCCTTATTTGAGGCCTCTCTTTGCCTAACAGCTGCCTCTCCCTGTGTCCTCACTGGATCGTCTCACTATGCCTACCTGGTATTTCCCTTTTACAAGAATACCAGTCCCGTTGAACCCAGGGCCATCCTAATGACCTGTGCTGCTTAGCATTATGTCAACTTGACACAAGTTAAAGTCATTTGGGAAGAGGGACTTTCAACTAAGAAAATGTCTCCATAAGATTGTCTTCATAAGCGAGTCTGTAGTGTGTTTTCTTTATAAGTGATTGATGTGGGAGGGCCCAGTCCATTGTGGATGGTGCCATCTCTGGGCTGGTGGCCCTGGGTACTGTAAGAAAGCAGGTTGAGCAAGCTATGGGGAGCAAGACGGTGTTTCTCCATGGCTTTTGCGTCATGTCTTACCTCCAGGTTTCTACTCTGAGTTCTTGCCCAACCTCCTTCTATGATGAACTGCGCTGTGGACCTGTGGGCTAGAAATGAAGCCCTGTCCTCCTCAAGTTGCTTGAATTGGTCATGGTGTTTTATCACAGCAATAGAAAAGTAACTAGGGTATTACCCTACAGTGTGTCTCTGAAGACCTTATCTCACATACAGTAACATTCTGAGATACAGGGAGGAAGTGTTAAGATTTTAACATACAAACTGGGGGACACAACCCAGCCCTTCTTTACGTATACCTAGGTACCATATTTTTAAGGTGGGACTCTCTAGAATACTCTGATAAATACACTTCCAACTAATGATACAAATAGTTAAGTACCTTTGCCCTGATGGTCCTAAGATTGACTATAAAACCTAGGCATGATGCATTGGTTGTACACTTTTCACAGAAATGATGGGATCTGTAAATTATAATTGAGAATGCATAAAAAGAATAATGCACACCGCATTAGGATAATTTTCCTCAAAGGAACAGCTTCACTTTAATTCTGTACATTTTAAGACATCCAGAATCACTTTCCCTAAGCAATTATGATTTTACAAAATGCTGTCAAGACATTTGCAGAGTTTTACTGCCCAGATAGAACCCGATGCCTGGAGCTTTGGGGAGTGATTTATTATTTACTCTGGTGGAAGGTTGCTAAGCAAAATTTATTCAGTAAGAACAGCGACTCAGAACAGTACGATATGTGTTTGACTTTGGGGGGACCTCTTTTTCTCCCTTCCTCACATGGATTTATTCTCTATAATAAGAAAAATGTATACTTGGCATGCCAGTTTTTGGTGAAATCGGGGTCACTGCTGGGAATTTGAGAAGTAAGTTCCTTTCCACTGTTCTCACTTGAACTTTAGCTCTCAGAAACGTTTAACAAATTGTCATAATAAAAACAGAAGAGAACAGAGTCGAAGTCCATTGATGGAATTCTCTTTGAAATCCACTTTCCATGTTACTTCCTGAATATTTCTTCATTGCACCATAGCGGTCAATGTTCACACTCACACTATCTCAGAGAATTCCAATGCTTAAGAAAAAGAAAACATTGATAATGCTAACTTTGTTTCTCAGAGCTGTTAACTAGTCACAGGCGCCATTGCTGGCCTACTTTCGCCCCCTAGTGTCTATAACATATTGTTGCTTTTCGCAAAGGGGATGCTGGAGAACTGGATCCAAAGAAAGTGGCTACCCTTATTTTTCCTCTACTTCAGCAATCTGCCCATAGCCTTCAGAAAGGAGATACAAGAAGCTCTTTCACGTCGAGGTGGCAGGCACTTGAAGCTCGCCTCCTCCCCAGCAGCTCGCATTTTAACAAGAGCTCTGAGGCAGAAGCAACGTTGCTTGATGCACACGGTGAATGATGAACGGCAGAAATTCAAGCAGATGAAAGGCGTTTCCTTCGTATGGGGCTGGGGCTTGGCTTTGGAGTGGGTAAAGAGTCATCAATGCCTCTGCATCGTTAGTAAATCCCCGCCTTGCTACTAGCAGTTGGCGGGAAGGCAGCACATCTCTTGCTCCTGTACCAGGCCATCCCCACCCCTGTGCCTGGCTGAAGGTTGGGCTCTGGGAGGCCACCATGTCCAGCAGGGCACCTCACCCGCTACACAGCCACTAGGTGGAAACACAGGAGAGATGTTCTGGTCAGATTCCAGCCTCCCTTCCAGGGCTGCTAGCAGGACTCCTCGCTGCAGTTGCTGTGTAGGCCAGGGAGTTCTGAGGGCAGGCTGCCAGTCTCCAAGACAGCCTCAGACTGGGCCAGCCGGCACCGAGCAGAAGCAGTAGGGAGGAGGCTGGATCGGGCGAGGTTTCTGAGCTCTGGCCTCGGCAACCCATTACTTAGCCTGTCCCAGGTGTTTGGAATTGACTTCTCCCTCAATTAGCAGAACCGACGGACACCATACAGCCAGCTCCCCAGTGCAATCCAGACAAAACCATGCAGAAAGTGAGAGAAATGTGCAAACAGGCGACCTCGCGCTAGAGTCTTCCTGCAGAGAAGGCACGGGGCTCAGCACCACCAATTCATGCCCACGCTCAGTCCACAGCCACAGATGGAGAGTGTGGCTAGTGGCTGAGGGACCAAGGTCAGAGCTTCAAATACGTATAGTGGGGCAACGTGAATAGAACTTGGCTCCAACAGGCCTGCATTTGAATCTCAGTTCTGCCTGATGGTGTGTACAGCCTTCAACAACGTCTCCGTCCTTTAACTGCCTGCTCGGAAGTTAGACCCTCAGCAATGCCACATCCAGCTGACCCCACAAAAAGAGCATGTCTTTCGTTTATGCATCTTGAACCTCATAATCCCTTACATTTGTTCAGAACACATAGATACACCTTCTATAACGTTATGCTCGGTATGTGGAGTAAGTCTCCACACAATAACCTCAGTCTGGGACCACAGCAATAACGCCCTCATCTTTATCTCGGGATACACCCAACAGAGATCTGAGAAATTCATTCATTGAACAGAACTTTTGTCTTTTATTTGTACACATTAACATAATACTTTCGTCCTAGGCATGCTGTAGAGATTAAAGAAGTGTAAGTATAGGTAATACAGGTATTGATGGTGCAGGTATAGGAATGGATGAATATATATGCTGTAAATGATATAGCTAGAGATGATATATAGACATACAGATTATATTGATATAGGCATAAATAAAGATGACATGCATATAAATGTGTATTCTTCTCTGTGTTTGCACAATGCAGGTGGCCTAAACACTACTGTTCCTTAGAGACCCATCGTACCAGGCTTCGCTGGCCACCAGAGGTGCCTCTGTGTGGTGAAATATCAAATTAGTAAACCAGGGACCTGAACAACCCACAGATTCCATCACAGGCCCCAGAATAATCAAAACTGCTTGGCACACCACGATTAATCGCCTTTTCTCTCTAGACGTCCCTTGGTGGCAGGAAATGTTACCTCCCGCCCCACTCTCCTTCCCGTCCCAGGTAGAGAGCAGCCAGAGGGACTGTAAATCCGTTCCTCCCATTTTCAGTTGTTTGAGTTATGGTCTACCAGAATTAAGAAGGTGACTTTAAAAACAGGAGGGAGAAATAAAGGTTGCACGCCCAGAGCAGAGAACAGGTGTAAAATGAAACTAAACTTTAATATGAGGCTGCCCTGAAAGAGAAAGTACCGAGAATGTTTTTATAGAAATCTTGCATTATGGGTAATACTTTTAAATCCAAGCTTCAACTTGCATGACACCGAGGCATAAGTCTACCACTTAATGACATTTATAACTCTGTAACAATACTTTTTGTATAAATTACTGCTGTGGCTTAACGTTTCTGATTATGATATATAGAATTAAGTGGTGTTGGAAAGGCGAAGTTTATAAGTTATGATCCATCCTGTTGCTTTAAATAAGAGGACTTCAGGAGACAATTGCTTTGATGAATATAAACTCAAATGAACCTTGAATCTCTTCAATTATTCTTATTTAGAATTCATTTTCCTTTGAACTTTCATTTAACTCAAAGCACAATTGTCCCATTATAAATCAAATGTGAGCTTGTCTTCCCTGCAATAACAAGTATGCTTTAAATAATGAAGCAACACCTATGATCATAAAAGATAATGTTTCAATGCACCAAAATACAAAGGGAAAGCGATTTATTATCCCAGGCTAGTGACAGGAGTTGAATATTTTTGTAGCAACAGACACCTCTATTCGAGACAACACTTTTTGTTTGACATTCTGGAGGATTTCCCTTTCAGAAGACCGGTTCTTTAGCATTGATGAGAGAGGGCAGGGTCCAGCATGGATGCTGGTGGCGAGTGAAAGACTCAGCTCTTGCCTTGCTCAGTTTCCCCCAGAAAGACTAATGGATAGAAAAACCTCTTAGCCCCCCCCCACCGCACCCCCATCTGGGCCTCTTTTCTACTTGGAAAGAGCTGGGTTGTGTCACCCCATCTTGTCTTGAGCTTTGAAGACTGTAGCTCTGCATATTTCTCCTTTTATACAGAACCATAGTCAGTGGATAAATATATGCCTTAAAAACCATAAAAGTGCTCTTCATCCCACTTGCTGGAGTTCGCTCTGCATTTTGCAAACACCCATACACAGTCCTGGTGTAAACTACGCTATCAAAAATAATATGGGAAAACCCTGAAGCATCCCTGAGCTGCTGCAGGTAAATTGATGCCATAAAGAGGATCTTTTGGAGTTCCCAGAATGAGCTCTCTCGAATGGCCTCTAAAGCCACACAAAGGGTAGAGAAACCAAGTTCCCCCAGACGAGGGGGCGCATCTTCGTGGCGATACCCCTCCCCCCCCCCCAGAACGCAGAAGCAGGTACGCTGAGCAGGTGGAGGCTCTCTTCCTGGCGCCTCTTTGCGTATTCTATCTTCAAAGCGCTGTGACCTGTCTTCAGTGCACCCTCGGGTGTGGGATTTACATTTTTAATATTGGCATTTATGACGTGGTACTTCTTCCTGGCTAATTGGTATCAGAGCAAAATGTTTGCCTCTCTCCAGAAATAAATCTCTTCGAGAGCTTCAATCGTACATTCTTTTGTTCTATCCCTCATTTGAAACGGGCTCTATAAAGCCGCCAGACCCCGCTACATAATCTTTCGCCTCTCACGTTTTTAAATCTGGGGGTTTATGCTCTAATGGCTTTGATGTACTTACTATTCATCCTGTTACTTAAACCACGTTTTCTCCATCCAACACCGCCTTTCCCCCAGCCCTGCAGCCTGCACCCTCTGAGGCTGAAAGGATTTATTTATCATCCAGAACGTTTCCATAATTTTGGAAACATATGTTTTGAAATTGCATTCCAATATCTCATACTATGCTCTTTGTCTTGCATCTGTTCTATAAAAACAAACAAAACCCACATAATTGTATGCCAATGGCTGCAGAGACTCCATTTTCCACAGGAGTTGGCTCTTCCACAAGGTAGGAGTCGCAAGAAAAGACATCATACACCCTTTCTGGAATCACATTCTTGTGTTAATTAGAGTTAATCACTGATAATAGCCAACTTCTGCAGCATCCATGTGTGAAACTTTAATTGACTCTTTTCCAAATTCACTTCAATCTCACAAGATAATCTCTTCATTGAAAATTAGCTATTGTTGAAAAAAAAAACAAAAAGTCTCTAGATAATGTTCAGCATTGCCTGGACAACTCAGTAACCTCTGATTCTCCTAGGAGATGACCTCATGTTAAAACATATACTTTTAAAAAACCATTGCTCTCCCTGCAATACCCTTTTGGGAGACAGCAAGGCAACATACAATGAAAAACAAAGACTAAGAAGCAAATTTAACTGAAACATGGAGAAATAATTGGACAAAATATATTTTAATAACTACAGCTATATATCATCTCCTTCCTGTTCAAAATTCTTAACACACCACAAATATCCTGTGTCTGTCCTCACTCCCTCTCTCTCCCTCCTCTCTCTCTCTCTCTCTCATACACACACCCCATTTAATCATAAAAGCCCAATCATTTTACATCCACTTTATGTCCCTAGAATGCATGATGTCAAAACAAAGCAAAATTTGATTAATTGCATGGGAAAAAAACTCCTCAAAACTAGGAACTGATATTCTGATATTCACCTTATTAAAATTTTTACCAGTGAAAGACATTTTCTCTCCAGTGTTTCTGCCCTTCTTAGCATGATCTTTATAGTCCTAGGACTTGGGAGCTGCTAAGACGGCTAAGCGTGATGGCTGCAGTGCTGTGCTGCTCCGTGTTTAACACCCAGATCAGAATGGTCGGGGGAGCTCCGATGCCTAGTAGCTGCTAAATTCCATAATGTGAACACCTTCATCATGGCCAATTTTAAGCTGCAAAAGCGATGTCTCTTAGTGACAGATTTGAGACTATCTATACACAGCTGTCTGGTTCTTACATTATGGAACCAACTGACTCCCTGCAAACCACTGCGTAGGCATAATTCGTGGACTTTGAAGAGGCCCCAACACCTTTGACATGTGGGACAAGCCTAGGTGTAATTCTCGCCATTTACACCGAACAGTACATTTCTGGGAAAATGTTGAAATATTCTTGTCAAATTTCTGATCCTATATAAAAAACATATAGGATCATGGGCAGAGAGGCCAGTACTTTATCCTGTGAGCAGTCAACCCAAAGTCCATGTAAATATTGCTGATCGGATCTCCACATGAAGATACAGTCAAAGACAATGCAAACTCGTTCCCAGAAGCTTTGAAAAGTACCAACAGTCTTGGAATGTTCTTTAAATGTTTATGGAAATGCCTCAACGAGAAATATTTCCAGCTAACCACTGTTATCAAGGCTTTAGAGTTATGAAACAGAGCATCCATATACTCTCCCACACCTTCCTTTCTCATTCCCCCCACGTCCATACATGTGCACGTCTTGTCACATCTACACACACACGCACGCACGCATGCACTTGTGCCCTACATCATCTTTCTCGCCTCCGTTCAAACCACGCCACTTTCACTTGAGCACTGGTTCTCCAGCTTGATTCTCTTCTAAATGCGGCAAGGGTGGTATTAATATTAATCCCATGTTACAGATAAAGAAACTGAGGCACCAGATCTGATTTTGTTAAGGCTTCACAGTGGCTTTTTTCTGATGAGCCCAAGAATCTGACCCGCACGGTGGGCAGGGCCTAAGAGGTTCCCACTAAGGATGGTCTGCTTGGTGCCTGAAACCAGGGCAGTGTTTTCTAGGGCTATTGGTAAAAGGCTGCAAAAGCCACATGAATGGGAAACATCCTTCACGGGGCTGGGGACCTGTGACTGGCAGAGCTGCGCTTCCTGGGACACGGCTGGATGCTGAGGCTGCTTGTGTGTGTTTTCTTCCCATCCAGACGCATACTCCTGAGGCCTGGAAGTGCACTTCACTTTCCTCAAGTCTCCACAGGCAGGCCATACAGAAAAAGCAGTGACTGACCAAGGAACGCTCTCCTCCACCCTAAGATCCTGAAATCCCCACTAGGGCGAAAGCTTTTTCAGAAACTAAGAACAACAGATATAGTTGTAGTGAGCCTTAAATTGGTGGAAATGGAGTAGCTGGAGAGGAGGTGCTTGTTTCAAGGAGAAGCACTGATTTCACCAAATATCTCAGCTCATAAAACATGACTGGCATCTATACACCCTTTTTTGAAATTCTTTCTCATCCACAGCCCAATATCTTTCCCTACAACTGACATCCCTTTATGTTTATCTGTGTATACCTTTGACTATTATTAAAGAGTACATGCAGACAAATTCATGTACAAAACTAGTGTATGCTCCCAAGGTGTTTGTTTTATTAATGCATTAATTGTACATATTAATTAGGTTTGACATATTTTCAAACACACGTACAACATGCAGTAATCAAATCCAGCCATCTTTCCTCCAGTTCCCCCTCCCTCTCCAGACCCTAGTAAATGAACTTTCCCGTCAACTTTTGTTTTTAGCTTTTTTAGCTTCCACACTTGAGAGAGAACATGTACACCTTGTCTTTCTGTGTGTGTCTTATTTCACTTAACATGACGTCCTCTGGTTGCCATGTTGCTGCAAATGACAAGATCTCTTCCTTTGCAGTGAATAATACTCCATTGTGTGTAGGCACCACATTTTCCTTATCTGTTTCTCTGCTGTTAAACACCTAAGCTGGTTCTGTATTTGCCCCACGGTGAATAGTACTATAGTGACCAGGATCATACTGACACCTTTGATGTGTGACTTCATTTCCTTTGGATACATCCCCAAGTGGTATAACTGAGTCATGTAGTCAAACTGTTCTGAGATTCTTATCTATCCCTATTTTCACCCTGCATGATGTTTCCATACTGCCAAATGGTCATCAAGTTTTCTCTCCCAAACGTCAAATAATATTCTATCCTCTGGGATCCAAACTGACAAGAAAGGACAACAGCTTCCAACATCCCCTCAAGTACAATGTTCTGATGGACATCCTCAGATCTGTTCTTTCCCACGTAGAAAATGGCCTAGTATGTGTTCCCAAACCACTTGGTGTGTGTAACTTGGTTTGACTAATTACTTACAGGTCTGTAGCCACGGGATTGTCCCACCTCCAGTCAATGGAGCTTAAGAGTTTCTGAGGCCCACATCCCAACACAGCATGTTCAGGATTAAAATAACCACCTTCACCCTACCCTACACACACAGAGAGAGAGACATACAGACTCTCTCTCACACACATATACATGCATGTACATACATACAGACTCTTTCTGACACACACACATACACATGCATACACACATACATACAGTCTCTCACACACGCACACACACGTGCACACATGCACACACATACATACACTCTCTTACACATGCTCACACACATGCACACACACATGCACGTATACACATACATACAGACTCTCTCACACTCACTCATGCGTGCACGCACACACACATACATACAGGCTCTCTCACACACATGCACACTCACATGTGCGCACACGCACACACATGCACCCACATACATACAGACTCTCTCACACACGCACATGCGCGCACACTATGATGTAGTGCTAATTCCCAGTAGCTCAGAGTGCAACCCATTCAGGAAACTAGTCACTTCAGACAATAAAGATAATGTCATTAAAGTGGGTTTTTAGCCAATCAGACTGGTGTTCTTAGAAAAAAGGAAGATCAGAACACAAAGATAGACATTCTGAGAGGGACGTAGGGAGATTCAGGGAGAATACCATGTAAAATTGAAGGTGCAGACTGAGGCGAAATATCTGTGAGTCAGGGGACAGCCAGGTAGCCAGCAATCACCAGCAGCAAGTAGGGAGACAGAAGAGAGCATCCCCCAATAGCCCTTAAAAGGAGCCAAGTCAGCAGACAGCCTATAAAACTGTAGGTCACTAAAGCCACCCATTTATTTACACTGTTCATCTCTGGTAATTCAGTACAGCAGCCTGGGAAAGTAACATGTTCTGCTTCCACAGCTCTCTGGCCCAATGGACACAGCATGGCTCATCGTTTTCCTCCAACTCACCAGTCATCATGTCTGCCCTCGTGTGCTTGCCAGCCATGACATTTCCTTGGAAGCCGCCAATTCAACCCTTCGATTGCTTTTCCATAACAGTTTCTGTCTTTCTGTTGTTGACCTGCAATAGTGCCTTGGAAATTCTAACTATAACAATTTATCTCTTGGAATTTGATACTTCACAACTGTGTTTTTCCAAAGTTATTATCTGTTAACTTTGTCTTCTCTTCATTGGACAAAATTGCTTAACTTCTACTTAATGAAATCCATCCCTTTCTTTTATTATGCAGATCCCAGGGACTCACTGTCCAGCCAGTCTAGCTAAAACAGTAAGCTCCAGGTTCAGTGATAGATCTTGTCTCAAAAATAAAAGGAGAGAGCAATAGAGGCGTACCTGACACCAACCTCCAGCCTCCACACACATGGATGAGCACAAACAAATAAGGGAAGGAAGAAAGGGAGGAAGGCAGGCAGGGGTGTGGTGGGAGGCTATGAGGAACAGTCTACATCCAAGCAATAGCATCGTTAGCTTACTTACTGTACCTGCTTCACTGCATTACCAGTTTCCTTGGTATATTAACAGAGCTATAATTGCTGAGCTATAAACTTCCCAAGAAGGAAAGAATAGTGTATAGACGAATACCAGTAGAGTCAGAACAGTGTGTCAGATCCCCCAAAACCACATAGGAGCATCACAGTAGGAAGTAAATGGGAACTAACAGCGTTCAGGCTCCCCATCATGCTCTTGTCCAGTTCGTCGGCCAAAGGAGAACTCAAGAGTCTAACTGCATGGAAGTAGCTCTGACCCCCATGTGCTCTTCTGCCTCCAACTAGTTCAAAGTCAGTGATCTCCACAGTTCCAATCCCTGAACCTTTGGCAAACATCACCAACCAGTCTACAGCCAGGCATCCAACAGCCTGACTGAGATTTCGTGGCAGCCCTACTATCAGTGGAAAGTAAATGCCACTCTGACTGGACACTAGCATCACATGTAAAAGCGAAGGGTTACTCATGGCCCCCAGACAGCAAACAGTCGCCTGGGTTATGCCGTAAAACCCCATCTCAAAAATTAGAGACAAGACACCTGCCAAGTGAATGAACTGTGCTCTTACTTCATTAGATTTCCCAAAGAATTCTTGCTCTCCCCAGACACCACAGTCTAGACGATACAGAAAGGGGTTCTAACACACTGAAGACCCAAAAAGAGAAAACCCACTAAGCTGGCTTAGGTGAGCTGCCTATCAAATGAGAAAGCATGGGTCCCAGAATAACCTAAACCTAACTTAGAACCGTTTCTCATATTAAAAATAAAAACTATAATCCAGTGTGTGACCGGATGACATGAAATGAGGTATACAGAGGAAATGTAGAAATGATGAAATACTAGACGGATAATTCAATTCACTCTGCAGACGTCTTCCACTCTTCCTCTGCTGCTGGTTTATCTTGCAAATCTTACCTTACTCCCTCCGCAGACAGCCTTGCTCTTATTCCAGAGAGGCAACAGAATTCGTAAGAAAGGAATTCTACCAGTCACCCAGCACCAAACTGACAAACCTTTCAATGTCCACATAGTCTAGTCCAACTACACTAACATCCCTATAGAGATTGCTCTACAAACTGTGTGGGGTCAATTCAGCCTTGGAAAACTAGTTCCCATCTCTTCTTGTCCTTTCTAGAACCTTCCATGATTAGTCCCTTCTTCGTGCCCTGTATGCTGCTACCTTTTTGTCTCATCTTTCCCACATGCCCTTCCTAGCTAACCTTCACACCCATATTTCCCCTCAGCTACTTCCAACCTCGCTTCTTTCCTCCTCAGCATCTCATGATGGCTACATTTGCTCTCCTCTCCCTCATCTCCCAGCATCACTTCCACGGGACTCGTGACTGCACCAAGCCTAACACCACCAAGTCCCTACATCGCTAGGCACAGCCTCAGTTGATCTCTCAACAGAGGTTGCCACGATGACCATCTAACTGCTCCCTCCTATGGTAGATCACATCCATTCTTGACTTGAGTGAATGAGTGAGCCACAGTGGGCTTCCCTCCTATATAAAACACTCTCATCTGCTGTGTTTAAAGAATCCTGGCATCACAGTGATTTGACTTACAATATTTTACAGTGATGTGTAAAGGTGACTCCTATTCAATAGAAGCCACACTTTGGATTTTGAATTTTGTTCTATCCCTGGGCAACACAGTCCTCTTTCACGAGGTTGGACATGAGCAAGAGTAAGACAACAACCACCAATCACTGTGTTATTAAGCTGTGATGTTCATCAGGTTATGATGTTAAATGCATGGTGTCAAGGAAACCGGGGATCGCAGCTTCCGAGGGATCTCAGCCAATCACAGAGTGCTCTATATTAGCAAGCGCATATGGCATTGGGTCCTCACATTCACCACTAGCTAGGAGGCAGAGATACAAGGCGGAACCAGAAGCAGATACAATGTTCAAAGGTTCATCTCTAGTGGCCCATTTCCCCCAGCTAGGTTCCATGTTCTAAAGTCTCCACAACCTCCCACAGCCTCCGCTGGGAACCAACCATCCAAAGACATGAGCCTGTGAGGGAGACTTCACACTGCAGCCACCACAATATCCAACACCTCTTTGGCAACTATGGGAGCCACAAGATGGGAATTCAGGAGGCAGGTTTTCTACACACAAGAAACAACACCATGTTCTCAGTTATTGCCGAAGCAGCTGTTTCTGATACAGTAACCAACAGGCTATGGGAACTTCCTGACCCCTCTGCTTGACAGGAAACTGTTGAACATCATGCAATTCTCAGTCAGCTGACTCCAGCTAGCACACCACATCCAGATCTAGCAGAGTGGGATCCCCACAACCCACTCACTTTGCTTGATCCAAGACTGCAGAACAAGACAGCCAACTCTGGGGCATGGGGACCTCCTTCTGTGTGGGGACCTCCTAATATGCCAAGTTGACATTCTGTCTCTGAGAACAGAAATTTCTAAGCTTGGCACTCTGAAACCCTTTTAACATACACCAGCATATTCTGACTTCTTTGTAGCCATGCAGCCTGTGTCCGCTAGGCTTTTACCCAACACTAGCCTCAGTACCCTGAACTCCCTTGGGAACATGGCATCCCTAGGGAGAACCTGCCTCCCCAAAGTAAAAGATACAACTAGTCACAAGAGAAGTTGTACACTAGGTCAAATTCTGTTCCATTTTGTGGCTCTCCACTAAGAAGTCTGATTTCAGAGGCTGGAGAGATGCCTCCGAGATTAAGAGCACTGGCCCAGTTCAGTTCCCAGCACCCACATGGCAGCTCACACTGTCTGTAACTCCAGCTCCAGGGAATCTAACGCCCTCTTCTGACCTCTGCAGAAACCAGGCACCCACACGGTACACAGGCAAGTATAAAGACAAAACACCTATATACAATAAGTAATAAAATAATTTAAAATAATAGAAGTCAGGCTTCAGATGCATATGTGCATGTGTGTGATATGTGTATATAATATATTTAAGTGCAATGATTTTACCATTTAAACTATATAAGAAAGCAACCACAAAATTGAAATTCTGTCTTTCAAAGGGTTTTATATACTCCTCTAACTGAAAGCAGCTTCCCAATAAAAAAAGATCCCATTTTACAAGTGAGCCTGACCCAAAATAGTAACTATAGCCTTAAAGGCTATGATCCCATTGCTATATAAGGGATTTGGGGCATGTAAATGTCGATTAACACAAGCAAGCACAATCGGTTTATAAGGTGCCCCCGGCAGAGCCCCTGTGGCACGGCACAGTCACACCTCCTCGGTTAAGGAATCCCAGAAGCCTAACAGACTCACACTGGAAGGGGCCCTGACAAGCACAGACCACCCCGCCGAAACCTCCCAAGGGATGGCGGTCTGCTGCAAGGGGGTTTCGGAAGGAAGGAACACTGCCGGCCCAGATCGCATCCTCAGTGCCTGCCAGGGTACACAAAAGGGAATAATCCTGAAGGCAGGATGTATCATGAGGAGAATTTCTGGGTGTCTGTGTCAGGTTTTCCTATAAGTTTGTCATTTTTGTGTTACAAGTGAACAAACACTTCCTTAAACTTGGGAAATCAGATGACAGCCTTAGCTGGAAAGTGTTTTGAGTTTATTCTTTCATGCGGTACATCTCTACCTCAGTTTCCCCTTCCTTCACTCCTCCCGCCCCTCCCACCTCTCCTTTCCCCCAGATCCACTCCCCCTCCATTTTCCTTCAGAAAAGAACAGGCCTCCCAGGGCTATTAACTGAACATGGCATAATAAGTTACAATAAGATTGGGCACAAACCCTCGCATCAAGGCTGGACAAGGCAACCCAGTAAGAGGAAAAGGATCCCAAGAGCAGGCAAAAGAGTCAGAGACACCCACACTCCCACTGTTAGGAATCCCACAAAAATACCAAACTAACAGCCATAATGAATGCCCACTCTGGGTCTATGACTGTTCAGTCTCTGTAAGCCCCCGTGAGACCTTAGTTGATTCTCTGTTTTCATGGACTCCCTCTGACTCCTGCAATTCTTCCTTTCCTCTTCCACAGGGTTCCCCAAGCTCCAAGGGGAGGGACCTGATGGAGATCTCCAATTTGGGCTCTCTCTCTCCATCTAATATTTGACTATGGGTCTCTGTATCTGTTGACAATTGATTTTCAAACCATCAAAGTCAACCCCAAGCTACAGATAGCAGCATGAAGTTCTCAGTGTGTGAAGGGGTGGGTGTGTGTGTATACATGTGTGTATATGTGTGTGTGTATGCATGCAAGTGTGTGTGCATGTGTGTGGGCATGTGTATGCGTGTGTGTGTATGTGCATGCATATGTGTGTCTGTGTATGTGTGTGTGGCAGTGAGAGGGGCACTTAGCTACTTACTGGCAATACTACCACTACCAAAAGCAGAAAGATGCCTTTCAAAATTTGCCGTCCATGAACAATAATTATCTACCTGTCATAATATTAGTTCTAGAAGTAATAACTACTATTACCATTTAACTGCCTTTCTTGTCAGTATTTATTTCTGTGTAAATACTTAAATATAATTTTTAAATAATATAGACAACGCTTTCAACATAATTGTATAATCCTGGCTTTCCTTTTTGTCTTTGTTTTTGTTGAATGAAATAGAACTTCATATAGCTTGAAACTCACTAGCAGCTAAGGATAATGAACTTGTCATTCTCCTGCCTCCATTTCATAGGCTTGCAGCATCACATCTAGCTTTAGGTTTTCCTTGTACATTAGATTGTAATTACTTCTCTGGGTCCTTAAAGACATCTTTTTGTGCCCTTGGTTTGCTTTATTCTCTGAATCTGGGTCTTGTTGTGTAGCCCTGGCTGGCCTGGAACTCATTATATAGACCAGGCCAACCTTAAAAGTTTGGGTGATCCATCTGCCTCAATCTCTATTCAAATACTTCAATTTTAAAATGAATACAAGTTCAGAAAAAATAATAATTAATTTGAAGTTTGCTTAGCAAATCATAGTATCTCCTACATTAAATGAGGAACCAAGGAGACAGAAAATATGAGACAAAATTCCTTTCCTGTGTTTAGTCCCATAGATGGATGGATATGCAACTAAAATATCTGCACAGCTAGAGATCTGTGCATACCAAGTTCCAACATACACAGGGGCTCAGGGGTGTGGCTCAAGGGTAGGGCACAGGCTGAGCAAACTCAAGGCCCTGGTTTCAACCCATATCAAAGATAAAGGAAAGACTCTGGTGTCTAGATATGGAGAGGACCGTGAAAGCCAAGGGCTGAGTGGAATCATACCAAATGCCAAAGTATAGGAAAGAAAAACATAGAATCCACTGAACCACTGGAAGATAAGAAGAAATGATGGTCCAGGACCACAGGGAAAATGTCATGGGAAATAATTCCAGCCCCATCTTCCATACACAGAGTAAGAACCACATACACTGTAGACTGTGAACATCATGAGGTTCGCTCTCTCAAAGCAAAGCTGTATACATACGCTGATGCCTCGAATTTTATTGTTATAGATTTATCCTCGTTCATATTCTCTACCTCTGTCAAAGGCAAATGAAGTAGGAGCACCAACACTTTACACTGGTTTACATCCTTCCAGTCTCCATGTGACCATGGAAGATGTGACTAATCAATCCCAGTGAGTCTGCCTCATGAGGTGATCTCAGAGTCTTTGGCACAGCACATCGAAGCAACTACTACCCGATGAGAAAAACTGGGACACACACGGAAAATTATTTGCCATCTCTTATGAAAGTGACAGCGATAATAAGCTTACATTTGAGCAGTAGTTGATAGTCTAACAAATCTTTCTCATTTGAGCAAGTACTCTTTTCCTTTTTTATTCTTAAACTAAAGCTGGTGGTTAAAGAGTTTCCAGACACTCAGCTATCACCTATAAGAAGCAGGTCCCAGACTGCCACATGGCAGCCAAGCCTGGCCCAGGCCCAGTGCTCGAAGGACTCCTCTTCATACCTGGGTTAACAGTTCGTCCTATCTTGCTCTGACAGTAATTTCTGGAAGGGTGAATGGGAGGACCCCAGGAAGTCCTAAGGATAAGAAAACACAAAGACACAGGACCTCACAACCCAGAGAGCCTGGACTGAAAGAACGTCACAAAAAGTTAACCCTTTCCCTGGACAGACCAGCAAAGGGCCCCACCCACAACTGGAATCTGACCGCAACTCCACTAAGAACCCCATCATAGCCAAAAATGACCCAGACCACACAAAGCCATGTGGGCATCAAGCTGGACATGCCTCTCTTTGGCTGGCACCCTTGCAGCTCCTCTCGAAAGCAGCCAGATATCCCCAAGGTCTCCCCAAGATGACGCATTGGTGGTATAGCAGTGAGCATAGCTGCCTGCCAATGTCTCCCCCAAGTTACAAACACCCTGGGAGGAAAACACAATTTACCACACCCCTTTCTCTTTAGAGCTTCTCGGGCCTCCCTCAGCTCCTCTCTGATCTACAGTCCATACCATGTGGCTCCATTTGGGAAAAAAATGCTAAGATTAGCTTCTATAAACAAGGGGTTCCCAGTGCAGAGATTCCAAGGGCTCCCATCAGCTCACCCTCCGACCCAGTCCAGTGTTGGAAGTAGAACAGTCCTAAAAATGTTTTAAAACACCCGAATTAGATAGCATGTTGAATTTGAAGCTAACATACGGACTTTTGACTTTAAAAGGCTATATTTTCACAACAAACACGTGTTGCTATGGTGACAGCGTAAGCCTATGTAAACTCCAGGCATTTATGTTCATAGAAACTCCTGAAGCAAGACCAAATGTTGGCCCTAATGTTCTTGTTCTTGCCAACTTCCAAATAGCACACAAATTTGCCAAAAATAAATGGGTGTGACTAATACAAGCTCAGAACTTTTTTTTTTTTTCCATTTACCTTGAGGGCAGCGTTTGTTGATATGGGAACTGGGTGAGTTAAACACCCCCTCCCCGTAAATCCATCTGTTATTTTATTTATTTATTTATTTATTTACACTTCCTAAAGGATCTGTGTGCACATTTTTTCCATAATATGTACAACTGCTAGTAATCACGTAGCACTCCCATCTGTGGCCCGCTCTATTTTAACACCGCGTCTCTTCCTTTCGTTTGTGTTCCATTAAGCACATATTACAGGCAAAACAATCAAGACTTAACTCTTCCGGTCCCAGGTACACCTCCAAGGCTGCAGAATTGTCAACAAGCTTGTACACAGGTGACACCTCCAAGGTCCACAAGCCCACAGGAAACCCTATTACAAGCTCAGAGACATCAAATTGGTTTCTGCTATTGACTTTCTTTCTTGTGACCCCTGCCCCGGCCCTCTAGGCCCCAATCCCAAATCCCTCCTTTCTTCTGCACTGAGGTCAGCGTGCCTGGCAACTGTGCTCGCCCAGAATCTACTCTAGCCCGTGCCTGAGAGCGCCTGCTAATTACTATAGTCACACTTCTTAATTCAACAAGCGCCAGGCGGCTGGCTGCCGTCTCCCCAGTGAGAAGGGTCGCCAGCTCTCTCCCGCAGGTCACTAAGTCGGCATCTATTTCCTGATAGGAGATGGCATTACAAGGTAGCTGTTCCAACATGAATGGCAATCAACCGTAATTAAAAGTGATACACCATTCTGACTCATGCGATAGCGATTTAAAAAAAAAAAAGTGGGTAGTGGGAGGAGGGAAGAAAGAGAGCGATTCTACGTGGTCACACCTGACCAAGGGTCTGTGAAGCACATTTAGAATTTCTGGGAAATAATGTGAGACTTTATTTTCTATTCATTCACGCAGGAGGAATCGACCTCCTGTGCACCTGAGCACCACAGGGAAGAGCAGAGAGTGCAGATTTCCTGTGAAGGCATAGAAAGTGTCCCGCCCAAGAAGGCACCCTTTCACGAGGCACCAGGAACTGCATTTCAGGAACGTGGCCGTGTGAGGAATCTCTGACCCAGAGAGCATCCTAACGAACTTAAGGACGGTGCCAGTCTCCAGCCTCAGAAACTACAGAAATCCACGTGCCAACCCTCTGCCATCCAGGGGCACTTTGACCTGAGCTACTCAAGCTGATTTTTGCCACCCAGATTTCTAGTCTCAACCCTGTGGACTCCTCACAAAACTGCCAGTTGCACAGCCTTGCTGGTGAGCAGATACTCAGGCCATCTGGCACCTGTGGACAGGCCACAGCTCAGCTCTATGTCAATCATGACTGGGGTCACCTGCGACCTCCAGCCTCTCACTGTTACCGCCCACTTCTGCTCCAGTTCTCTAGCCGTGTTCTCCAGAGTCCACAGCTGACTTTCCAGGTCCACTGAAGCCAAGTGCTCACAGGAGTAACTAGAACCGGAGTGTGCGCAGGGAAAAAGCCAAGCCCACGTATGACCTAAGCCCTGCTCCCTCCATCTGATTCCACAGGGACATCTGGAGTGTAAAGTGCCCACAGAGAGATCAGCTTGGCCTTTCTCAGCTCCACACAGTCCCCCACTCGCTACTGGCCACCTCAGGGCAGTAGGAATAGGTGATCCTGCAACCCCTGACAAAGCCCGTCTGAATGCAGAGAGAAGCTGAGTGTTGGGGACACCCAGCTAGCAAATGAGCACCAGCAGGAGGGATACACCCCTGGAGAAGTAAACAACGGGCGTATCTTAACCTTAGTTTCTTGTAGAAATCATTAAAATCTCAGAGGGCCAGAAGAAAGATACTCACAGCACTGGCTATTCCTTCTAGAACATCACATTGTAAAGTCTATGCCCAGACCAGGTGTGCGCCTATACAACCTCAAAGTACTATTTGATTCCCTTTCTATGGTGACGACCATGCAGCTTCCCTCGTGTGGCTAAATTACAAGGGACCATCTCCCATGCCCAGGACAGACCCCTGGACTCTGACTAGCCTGCATGTCTCCCTTGCTATTCCAGCTGTTTCGGGACAGACAGAAAAAGAGAGACACGAGATTGCAAAGGGACAACACGTGCCTGTGACAACTTCCAAGCACAAGTCAGCCCTGATGGATTTCTGGGTGATGGAAAGAGGGTGGGAAGAACAACTCTGAGGTGCTGGGGCAGGGGGTTACCCAGAGACTTCCTTTCCCCTTGGGGTCATGTCTCCCCTTCCATGACCTGTAACTTCTCACAAATAGGAATGAAGAAGAGCAGTGGCTTTTTAAGCAGCAGTGTTCAGTATAAAATCCAGAATTGAAAAATGTGTAAAAGGTGGGGCATGGAGTTGTTCAAAAGAAGTCAGTTTTAAGAATACAACCTGTGTTGGCAGCAGTGGCGCACACCTTTAATCCCAACCCTAGGGAGGCAGAGGCAGGCAGATTTCTGGGAGTTCCAGGCCAGCCGGGTCTACAAAGTGAGTTCCAGGATAGCCAGGGCTATACAGAGAAACCCTGTCTTGAAAAACAAATAATAGTAATAGTAATAGTAATAATAATAATAATAATAATTAGACTGTACAGACAGAGGACAGTCCTTACGATGGTGTAGGAGTTCCTTCTGTTTATGTGTTGCTTTCATTGGTTAATCAATAAAGAAACTGTTTGGCCTGAGAGGGCAGAACTTAGGCGGAGAAGACAGAACTGAATTCTGAGAGGAAGGAAGCAGAGTAAGGGAGGTCAGACATGCTAATTGTTTCCCAGTAAGCCATGACCTCGTGGTGAACACAGATTAATAGAAATGGGTTAAATCAAGATGTGAGAGTTAGCCAATAGGAGGCTAGAGCTAATGGCCAAGCAGTGATTTAATTAATACAATTTCTGTGTGGTTATTTCAGGTGTAAGCTAGCCGGGCGGCTGGGACAAACAAAGGGCCCGCTCCCATCAACATTAAGACACACAAAGTAAGCTGGCAAGCTATCAATAAACTGTTCAGTGGAGTTTCTGGCAACCAAAGGCCATTCGAGTGCTGTGTGTGTACAAAGTGCAAACTGTTCCAGAAGTGTAAGAGAGGGTGGGATTTGAACAGAGAGCCCTGGAGGGTGAGTGGATGTGAATAGCAATGACATAGGAGGAAGGGGAACTCGGTGGGAAGAACTGAGTCATCTCCTGGGGGTATTCCACAATGCCCTAGAAGGTTCCAGAACCCAGAAGACTATCTCTCTTATAATACGGTTAGAAAAAAAGTTGTTTCCTGAAGTGAACACATCCCCCTACAGCTGCCAGCAAGACCCTTCCCCAGCAGGACTGTTCTCCAGGACAGCAGTCTCCACGTGCCAGCTGTGGCCAGCTTGCACTAGAACTCGCGTCTTCAGGCTCAAGGAAAGGGTGAAAGTACACGGAAGGCAAATGGACTGCAAGGACCTCTCTCTCTCCTCCTTCGAACAAGCTTTGGAAACAGCCACCTCTTAGCAGCACACCTCCCCAGCAGACACACACCAACCGCCCTTGAAACCCTGTTTCCTGCATTTTGCCCATACCTGATGAGATCAGGCCTGCACTGAGAAGCCCAGGGATGGTGGGCCAAGCCTTTAATCCCAGCAGAGGCAGACAGACCTCTGTCAGCTCAAGGCCAGCCTTGTCTACACAGCAAATTCCAGCCAAGAAAGAAAGAAAGAAAGAAAGAAAGGAAGAAAGAAAGAAAGGAAGGAAGGAAGGAAGGAAGGAAGGAAGGAAGGAAGGAAGGAAGGAAGGAAGAAAGAAAGAAAGAGGAAGGAGGGAGGGATGGAGGGAGGGAGGGAGGGAGGGAAGGAGGGAAGGAAGGAAGGAAGGAAGGAAGGAAGGAAGGAAGGAAGGAAGGAAGGAAGGAAGGAAGAAAGAGGAGACACAATGCACCAGATCCAGGGTTTGATCACCCTGAGCCTTCCCATCTGCCTACTCACCCACCCCACCCCCACCCACAACAGAACAAAAGCAGGAACAAAAAGGAATCCCAGACTCAAACTGTGGCTCATATCTCCTCCCAGCTCCCAACTATCATCACTTGCCCCCACTTTGTCCCTGAAGAAGCTCGTCTCCTCTCACACAACCAAATCAAATGCAGGGAATCCACTCATTCAACCTCCAGAAGCTTAAAACTTGCTCCAAGCTAAAACTTGTCCTGAAGTAACGAGATGCAAGTACAAAGACGGGCTGTCCCGCCCGCACCCTCGACCCCATTATCCACTGGTAGACCTACCCCGTGTGCATGTAAGAGGTTTGGGAGTGGGACGGGAGGTGGAAGGGTGTTCTAACGGAACAGCTTTACACCCTGTTCACTCAGTGCACACTATTGGAACTGTTCTCCCCTCTAAAACAAGGAACCCATAAGTGATGCTTCTACCCGGATTGTCCGCATCTCCTCAGCATGAGGTGGGGCTGCTTTCAAGGGAAGTACCTCTCTGATGGCTATAGATTAACAGTCTGCATCTGTGAGAAGCTTTTTAACTCTCAAAGTCCTCCATCCATCATTCCACTCGATCCTCCTGACAGTGTGGGCAGAGCCAGGCTTACCAGGGCCAGCCTACAGAGTAAGCAATGTGGATTAAGTACTCAGAGGATCTGGGGGCCCAGGAAGGGACAAACCGCCTCCGAGAATCCCTCCCAGCAAATCACACCTGAAAATTCCCTTAACAAAAGCATACCTTTCCATTTCACAATGCAAGCGAGGCAAGAAGCCAATGCCTTTGGAAAAAGCCAACCCGTCAGCCAGTGCGTACTGTGGATGGAGCACGGCCACCAGACAGCCTACCCCAAGAGCAAATGGGACACCCAAAGGAAAGATGAGTGATTTTTTTAAAACTTAATTTGAGGGATAGATTCACCTGCAATCACCCCCTAAAAGCCACTAACCCTATTTTACGTGGAGGAAGGCACCCCACTCATTCATTCCTGTTCAAACATGTTTTAGTTGCTCCTATTGGGTGGGCAGTGCCCTGAGATACAAACGAAAGACATAGACCCTGTATTTCAGGAGTGCTAAGTGGGGGCTATGGGCATGTCAGGCTACCTGAGGGCCTTCCCAGCATGCTCCTTGGTCCTTTATCCAAGCCTCACTTTGGGCATCAAGGATAGCTTTCTATATACATTGACTAAAGAGACTTCACAGCCCGGAATAAAAAGAGAAAACTGGCCTCAGAACAGAGATTTCTTGCTTTGGAAGAGAGACCTAGAACTCGGGAGTCTTGGTTTTCACACTAACAACTGACTTGCGGCAATCTCAGAGCGTAAACAAGCGCTATAAATGAGAGAAAAGCAGGAGTGGGCAGCACACGCCGGTGAGTCCTCCTTCTCCTCAGGAAGTGGGGATCACCCCAGCAGCTGTTCAAGGCAGAAGTTGCCTGGTGATCTAACACCAACTGTTGGATAGGGGGCCATGAATTTGAAAGACAGCAAGGAGTGCTTGATGGGAGAGGAAAGGAGGAAGGAAATGTAATTATATTATAACCTCAAAAAGAAAGAAAAAATAAATAATTTTAAATGCCATCTTAATCATTATTTTACATTACTCAGCCGTGCTAAGCCCACTCACATTGTTTGGAGAGAGGCTACCAGAACTTCTTCACCCTGCAGAACAGACACTCTACCCTTCAAGTGACAGCTCCCCTCCACCCTTTCCCAGATCTGGGCAACCACCTTCTACTTTATCTCCACAAAAGTAACTGCATTAGTGAAAGAGCTTATTAAGGAAGTACAGAATAGAGGGAGGGTGGGGGCTACTGTAGGCATCTTATTAAGATAGCACAGGATAGAGGGGAGGTTGGTTGGACTGGGGTTAGTAAACACACACACACACACACATATACACGTGCGCACACACAAGCAGGTGCATGCCTGGATATGAACAGAAGCTACTCACACACAAACACACACACACACACGCACTCACAAGCAGGTACGCACCTGTGTACCTGTGTATGCACAGAAGCTAAGGTATGTCGCCAAGTATCTCCCTCCATCCTCTCTTATTCCCAAGAAGAAGGGTCTCTCCCTGAACCTGGGGCTTGTGATTTGTTTCATCTTGTCTTGTCCTGTCTTCTGTTGGCTAGGACTGAAGCCAGCAAGTCCCAACGACCCTGTCTCAACCCCACCCCACTGGTGCTTGGGTTCTAGGCAAGCCAGTAGCCAACTTGTGAGGGTGCTGGAATCCATGCTCTAGACCTTCCTCTTGGGCAGCAAGTGCTCTTTACATCCAAGACATCTCTCCAGCCCTGCCATTTCATTTTATTGTTATCTTTGGTTGTATGGTTGATTTGTTAGTTGCTTTTGAGACAGGGCCTCTTTACATGAACCAGGCTGCTCCCAATCCTCCTGTCTCAGCCTCCCTAGTGTTGGGGTTACAGGAACCACGTACCTACAGAATTTGACTTTTGTAATCAGTTTATTTCACTTAGCATACAGTTAATATGCTCTACAACATCCAAGATAGGAATAAAGCAAAGGACCACAGTGCATTCATGGCCCAAGAGACCACCGAATCCCTTTAGATAAATGCACTCTGGAGAATTGTTTTAATTATACGCACTGGACTGATATAGCACCCAGGTAGGATATAGCACCGAGATCCCTAGACCCTCTGCCTAGTCATAGGGAGTGCGCCCTTCCTGGTTTCCCCAGCAACAGACAGCTGACTTGCCCAGGACCCAACACTTGATCCCTACTTGGGGTTCTAATTACTCAAGACTATCTATCTTGTTTCTATTATTCTGACATGGACCCTGCGAACCTTTCAGTCAAAGCATCCTATCCCATACACAGGCAGTGCAAGAAAAGCTAGTGCAGATTCTTATCGGGTCTTATTACTGAGTGCATTAAAAATCCTAAACAGTATGCCAACCATTTTTTTTTTTTTTTTGGTATGTGAAGGTAATTAAAAGCTTGTCAAGAACAACATAAGCATGCCTTTGAAATCTCACTTTGCCTATGGCATCCTACAAGAATTTGCCAAGCAGAAACAAATATCCCGCCCCCTGCTCATTATTGCCAATTATCAAAATAGGTCAAGTCCAAGCCCTAGTCCTCATAAGTAGAGTTTCCTAACCCAACCCGCGCCCCCCCAATATCTCCTAACCCAATCCCCCCATTATCTCCAGCCCAGCCTATGACAAGTCCAACGGGCCCCTACAGAGACTCCTAACTCTTTCAGACCTCCAGGGGGCATCACTGAGCCACTCCCTAACTGCTACATTGAGAGGGACCCTGCTTGAGATCAAGTTGCTTGTCCCAAAGAGACTCTGTTGCTGTCGTGTTTTCCAAAATTATAACCTCACCAGCCAAGGGGAAGCACAGTTCTACTCAGTAAGAAGCACGCATTTCTGCCCCTACAGCCTCATGTGCGGCTCAGAGGGTCAGGTCTCCTGTGAGCTGCACGGGTCCGCAGGGCTCCTGCGCCACAGCTGGACCCAGGTGATCCATCTTCTGTCTCCACAGCCTGTGTTTCCCAGGATGTGGGGCAGAAGCTGCAGCCTATGCCAATTCCCTTTGGCAGGAAAGGCACCTTCTGGTGTCGTCGCCACCATCCCAGGCCGTCACGCCTGCCAAACTCCTCATGTTTTATCGATTTTTATTTAAATTGGTGCTCAAGGAATTAACCCAGCTTACACAAATTCCATCTTCCAAGAGCCATTCCGGTGTAGCTGCACTTGTGGTATTTCACTCTCCAAATGAATCGAATTGGATTTTAATGATAGTAGACCCCATTAAGCAACACCTGATTGGGTTGTTTCCTGGAATTTCATCTTCATTGTTTTCTTCGTCCCTGTTATCCAAAAAATTTAACAAGGGAGCCATCTGCCAAGCTTTATTAGATTTTCCTTGAAATCATGGTTACATTTTCTTCTCTTTACGGAGGTGTTGTTGTTGCTGAAATTACCTGGCGCAAGCGAGTGAGAAGGAAACACGGAACACGCAACAAACCCACTTAGGAGTTTATTAGAGGGAGCGTGTACAGGCCTGGGGAAGTCAGTGTGCAGAGAGCGAGAGGAAGTTGGTGAGTCCAGCTTTTAAAAGCTGCCTAGCGCATGCGCACAGGGGGTTGATGGGGCTACGTCATACACAGATGACGGGGCTCACGTATGCACGCAAGGGCTTAGCTGAGTCATATGTGGATGATGTAATCCCCACCACACGTTGGTCATGCATGGCCCTTTAATATCCCCAGGGGCCATTAGGCACTTCTGCCTGAGGCACATGCATGGCCCCTAGAACCCAGAAGTATCAGCCTTATGTGGCGGAAATCATTAGAGTAGTTGTTGTTTTGGGGTTGGGGGTTGTTGTTTATTTGTTTGCTTGATCCTGATATTTATTTTGTTTGTCTTTTAAAGTCTTTTTTGTTTGTTTGTTTTGTTTTTTGAGGCAGGGTTTCTCTGCGTAGCCTTGACTGTCCTGGAACTCGCTCTATATACCAGGCTGGCTTCGAACTCAGAGATCAGCCTGCCTTTGCCTCCCAAGTACTGGAATTAAAGGCGTGCACCACCACTGCCCAGCATTTAAAGTCTTACTTTACTATAGCTCAGGCTGGCCCATAACCACAATCCTCTTGCCTCTGCCCATACCACCATGCCTATCTCATTCATTCATTCCACAGAGTGCCTCATCAGACGGTCAGCTTAGTCTCAGGGTTTCTACTGCTGCAACAAAACACCACAACCAAAGCAACTTGGGAAGGAAGGGTTTATTTGGCTTACACCTCCACAGCCCTGTTCATCGTCAAAGGAAGTCAGAACAGGAACTCAAGCAGGCAGGAACCTGAAGGTTTGAGCTGAGGCAGAGGTCATGGAGGGGCATTGCTTACTGGCTTGCTCCCTATGGCTTGCTCAGCCTGCTTTCTTAAAGAACCCAGGACCACCAGCCCAGGGACAGCCCCACCCATAATGGCCTGGGCCTTCTTCCATCAATCACTAATTGAGGAATTCTGGATCTCCAGAATATGGCAGCATTTCCTCAGTTGGGGTTCAGATGACTAGCTTGTGTCAAGCTGACATAAAACTAGCCAGGACAACATACATTGTAAAAACAAAAACAAAACAAATTGGTTTTGTAGGTTACGTAACAATTATGGGGGACTATGATTCTCCAAAAGAAACTCTCATATGGGGTGTCTCACTTACATGTAATTGTCTATCTTATTATAATTTTTAATTTATGTATGTGTGTGTGGTCAAGTGCACATGCACACATCATGTGTCTACAGGTGCCCACAGAGGTCAGAAGACAGTGTTGGTCCAGTCCCCTGGGGCTGGAGTTATGGGCAGTTGTGAGTCACCTGCTGTGTGTGGGTGATGGGAATTCTCAGGTCCTCTGGAAGAGCAGCAAGCACTCTTAGCCACTGAGCCAGCTCTCCAGCCCCTAGAACCTTTCTAAATAACATGAAAGCGTTTTTATCCTTAGGATGGGAAAACCAATTCAACCATATATTCATTTATATAATCCGACTTAACCCTATATGAATAAAATGAACAAAACAACTGAAACGAGACAGGTAGATTAGACAGACAGACAGACATAATGATGGCAAGGTAGGAAAAGACAAGAGCCTTAGAGTTTTTCACCAGAGAACAAGCAAGAATTTCAACACAGTGAGCATTTGTTGTTAAGGTTGCTGACAAAGATTTGACATTCTTTTCATAGACAGACATTTTATGTTAGGTAGCAATGAACCAGGCTCAAGGTCTGAATGCACATGACCTTGGGTAGGTCCTCATTTCCCTCCCACACATTTTCTGAGAATCTCCAATGGGACTATTAACTTGTTTATAAAGAAGCTGTCCCACCTTCCCGCATCTCTGACTTAGACTCTCACACTGTCAATCACAGTCCTGTCAGGTCACCTCCAGACCCACTCTGTGATCTCATCTAAGTTCCTTAACGACCTTTGGAAGATAATGACAGTAGAAACAACAAATCTTACCTGTTTCTACTGTAAAGACAACGGCTATCGTGTAGAGTGACTCTCAGTCCGCAACCGTGCTCTCCCGTCTTACTACCGTCTTTCTGGGTGCCTCTCTTTCTCATGGGGAAGCTCTACTATTGAAATCTCTTAATAAATCCCACCCTGCTTCATACTGCCTCATCCTGAAATCCCTTTCTGCATCAAAGCCGAGGATCTGGTGCTCCCTAAGTGCCTCTCTAAAAGATTAAGAGACTCGCTAGGACTGCTGTGGGAGGCAGACACAAAGAGCTATGTCTCTGTCCTTGTCACCACTGACAAAATTACTCTGTGGCATCAGTCTGAGACCCCAGTTCTCCCTCGGACGCCAGCAGACTTTGATGCTCCCCAGTTCTCCTCTACAGAGAAGGGTACGCTCATCCTGCCCCTGCCGTAACTGCAGAGTTGGGGACCATGTGTGTAAGAGGAGAGTGGGGAGGTGAGAAGGGCATCCCAGGAAAGAGGCACTTGGTCTCTACCTCACTTTCAAACCTCAATGTTCCATTTAATTTCCCTTTTTTCCAAAATCTTCATTAGGTGAAACTCAATGAATCAGCACCTTGTTTTTTTGTTTGTTTGTATGTTTGTTTCTGTTTTGAGAGCGCATCTCACTCTAGTGAATGAGATTCTAGTGCTGCCTCTGCCCCAGCCCCTCACGGGCTGAGATTATAGACACGTGCCGCCACTTCTATTTTATTCTTACGTTAAGAAACAGTCACTACTTCCTAACTGCAGAGGAAGCGTGACAGCCACCAGGCTCCATGCCTTCCCCACCATGATGGACTGTGCCCCTTGTTAACACCATTAACCACAAGAAAATCTGCCTGTTCTACTGACTTTGTCCAACATTTTCTCACAAGAAAAGTAGCGAGCACAGGAAATTTGCACTGAGCAGTGAGGCCACTGCTGGAGTAAACCTGACTGTGGAGTGCTCGGGGCTCTGGAAATGGTTTGTTAGGAGAGTGCAGAAGAGTTTGGAGTGGCGGTTAGAGAAATTCTAGAAAGTAGGGCTTAAAGGGTCACTCAGGTAGGAATTTAGGAAGCCAGAATGCAAAGAGAAATGAGGAGGAGGCCTAGATCATGAGATTTCAGAGAAGAACAAAGCTGTTGGAAACTAGACTAGATGCTATTTCACGTTACATTCTGACAAAGAACCTGCCTGTGTTCTGCCTATGTCCTGAGAACTTGAGTAAAACTGAATTAAAGACAGTTGGTTAAGTTGTTCAGTAGAGAAAATTTCAAGACAATGTAACATCCAATACTATATTGTGGCAGAGCTATTGCTTACTGCAATAACTATAACCAGGCCTACAGCGGAAGACAGCAAATGCATCAGAAAGATACAAAATGTGCAGCTCAACAAGGAAAGGGGCAAGAGCGGGCTTATAGCCATAGACAGGGAATGCTGGGAAAGCAACTATGATTGACAGACAGACTCGCATCATCAAAGAGAAACTTCTTGCTCTGCACTGCGACACTGAGGGCAAGGCCCCACCCACCAAAGGCTCTAATTCGTAAAAACTCGAATTCTTTAGGCATGGCCTCAGAATGGCACGGAAGGGTTCCCTGTGCCGCTGTTTAGAAGCATGTTTTCCCTGACTTAATCAGAGGTCACCACAGCTGTGATAGAAGGGAGCTGGTAGCAGGATCTGGCAGTGCTGTCGACATGGTGTTGGCTCTGCAGACGTGCACACGTAGCAGTGAACGGATCATGGAGGCCTAGATCAGGGTTCCATCAATCTTCTGACGCCAGTCAGTGTGTGTTAAGGACGGGCTCCCTGCAAGGAGGAGAAGGCCTTGAGAGGTAATGCATGAAGCTGGAGACACCAGGATACCGGACATGCCATGACCACGTGGACATCCACCAAATAAAATTGTAGGTATAGAGTGGAGCTGATCCCAAGAGCGATATGGATGCTCTAGGGAACAGAGCTGGAGAGGCAGGACTACCCAAAGCCTCCAGAGCCCAGATGACTCTATCATGAGTCCTGGATGCCAGACATGTGTCCAGCGCCTTAGGTTCCTGCTGCCATGCCTGCCCGGTAGTAATAAATCCCTTCTTAAAGCATGGGCTCAAATAAAACCTTTCTCCAGAGAAAGAGAGAGAGAGTACAGCCAAGTCAAATTATAACTGTTGGCTAGAAATAGCAAAGATTGGTACCACCACCACCATCTCCTGAAAATAACATTAAGTTAATTAATTAGCAGATTGGAATTAATCTAAGATTGATCTGCATGTCTATCATGCCTATCGTGTAAAAGTATTTACTTAACAACTACTGTACGCAATATTCATTCAGTGACATAGGACAAGAAAACTCAGGATTCAGACTTGCACTATCCGAGGAGCTTACAATTCGGCAGGAGATTAAGACACATGTGGAAAAAAAGTACAAGACACATGGTGATTGATTCACCAAAGCAAATCGCAAAAATAGAGACATCAATGGGCAAAAAAGTAAGTACTATGCTTTAGAAAATTATATAATAAATCTCCTTGCTAAAGAATGCAAACCAAAATGCAAAATATTAGAAAGATAAACTGAAATAATAAATTACATACTTTAACAGGCAGCTACAAAAATTAGTTTATTATTAAATATGCTAAATTATAGGTATTAGCCATGAAAAGATAAATTCCCAAATTGCTCATAGAATTTTTTTACTTCATGTTGTAATATATTTAAGCAAGTATTATTTTCACTTTTTCATATTAAGTAACTGTTCATTTATTATTTCTATAACTTAAATAAACATTTTTAAAATATTTAGGGGCAATGCCAAATTTAGGTTTCCAATCTTTTCCTGGGTCTCTCTGCTATCCTTTCTCAGCATTCTTCATGTTGACAGAGTATATTAAACTAAATCTGGGCAAATGTTCAGAGTGGAGCATTTGAACAACAACCTTCTTATGTTTTGATAAGTGCCCATTCACTTACTGTTAGACAAAGCACAATGACTTGGGAAAGAAATGGATTCTGACACATCAAAAGCATTTGCCTTCCCTGATATTTTATCTGTTTGTGGTCTGGATTTTGAAATACTGGAGAATGTTATCATGAATTCCAAATATAATTATGTGTTTCTAGAAAAGAGACATCATTATTTGATAGCATAAATGGCTTTGGTATAATATCCAATGTCACTTCCCCCACTTTGTTCTCGTAACTTATCCTAATTGAACACTTGGAGGAGACTCAGGCCCTGTCCACATAGGCAAAATCAGAAATGGCATTAAAGCTACGACAGAACACTCGACTAAAAGATTACTCCTACGGGATAATTGAATCAAAAGGCAGACTCAGAGGTGGGAGACAAGCACTAATCTTACGCTCCTCTCCCATGAAGAAAATTACATCACCCGGAAACACAAGAGGCTTGTCTTTCACAAGGTAGGAGAGGAAAAAAAAAAGGACCAGGCTCACATCCTAATCTCCTTGATTTCACTCCAAATGGAAAATGGGCCCAGGGACTTCTGAGCATGGCACCAGATTAAGTTAATGCCAATTCGCCCTTCCCAGTGAAAGATTAATACATGCACACTGGGCAAAATATGACACACACATAAATATCCCTAGGCACTGATTTTTGTTCAACATTTATTCTATTCGTCTACTTACTAGCATCCTAAACGAAGTTTGTGCGGGTTTTTTCTATGTATTCATGTGCACTCTGCCCTCCATGGGGGGCACAAACAGCTGGAAAACAAGCACCTCAGAAAATTGCCATCTGCCTGGCCTTGTGACAAGCATACAAATGCTCCCTCCTTTAGCTGAAGGCTCCAAAACAGTAAGGGAAAATTCTAGGGACATACATACCTGCCCCACCCTCCTGAAGAGAAACCACCTCCTCCTTGGGGGCATAGTTAATGTCAGAGCTAATGGCAAAAGGCAGTCCAGAAGGAAGCTGGCTGGGTGTGAGGGCTCATGTCTATAATTCCAGCACTTGAAAGGCTGAAGCAGGAGGATGGTCTTGAGTTCAAGCCACCCTGGGCTACAGAGTGAGAGCTTTACTCAAAGGAAAACAGACAGGAGTTGGGGTAGAGTTGAACTTGAAATGTTTCCTCTGAATTTGTGGTAGTCCCCACACTTCTCTCTCCATCAGAGTTTGTGGGTGTTCAGAAGGAAGGGTGATACAAGTGGGAAATGGATCACTTCCTGGTGCAGCTCACTTCCTGATGCAGTTCACTTCCTGGTGCAGCTCACTTCCTGATCCAGGCTCACTTCCTGATGCAGCTCACTTCCTGATCCAGGCTTACTTCCTGGGAGGGATTGTGCATAGCTGTATGCCCACCTGGATTCTAAGACATTGATGGAATAAAAACTCCACATTCTTTTTTTCATTCAAAAATTTACACTTCCTCCCCTTCTCCCATTCCCCTCCTACTCCCTCACTAACCCTCCTCCCTCCCTCTCCATCCTTAAGAGAGGGCAGGATACCCTGCCCTGTGGGAAGTCCAAGGCCCTACCCCCTCCATCCCGGCCTAGGAAGGTGTGCATCCAAGTAAACTAGGGTCCCAAAAAGCCAATACATGCAGAAGAGATAGGTCCCAGTGCCATTGGCAGCCACATTCAGAGAGTCCAGTTTGATCATATGCTCGTTCAGTCCCAGTCCAGCTGGATTTGGTGAGCTCCCATTAGATCAGGCACACTTTCTCAGTGGGTGGACCAACCCCACACGGTCCTGACTTCCTTGCTCATCTTCTCCCTCCTTCTGCTCTTCAACTGGACATTGGGAGCTCAGTCCATTGCTCTGATGTGGATGTGGGTCTCTGTCTCTATCTCCATCCATCGGACGAAATTTCTATGGTGACATGAAAGATATTCATCAGTGTGACTATGGGAAAAGGCCAGTTCAGGCACCCTCTCCTCTGCTGCCCAAGGGCCTAGTTGGAGACATCTACATGGACACTTGGGATCCCCTCTCGAGCCAAGTCTCTTGCCAACCCTAAAATGGCTCCCTTAATGCAGATATCTTCCCTGCTCCAATATCTGCCCTTCCTCCATCTCCACCCTCCCATTCCCCCAAGCTCTCCCAAGTCCTTCCCTTCTCCCTTCTCCTTCCCCCTCTCCCCTTCCCCCTACCCTACCCCTACCCCTACCCCAACCCCTGTGCTCCCAACTTTTGCCCGGCGATCTTGTTTGCTTCCAATTTTCAGGAGGATCTATATATGTTTTTCTTTGGGTTCACCTTGCTATTCGGCTTCTCTAGGTTTGTGTTCTCATAGGCTTAATGTCCTTCATTTATGGCTAGAGTCCACTAATGAGTGAGTACATACCATATTCATCTTTTGGGGTCTGAGTTATCTCACTAAGGATAGTGTTTTCTATTTCCATCCATTTGCATGCAAAATTCAAGCTGTCATTGTTTTTTAGCACTGAGTAGTACTCTAATGTGTATATATTCCACATTTTCTTTATCCATTCTTCCATTGAGGGGCACCTAGGTTCTTTCCAGGTTCTGGCTATTACAAATAATGATGCTATGAACATAGCTGAACAAATGCTTTTGTAGTATGATTGGGCATCTGTTGGGTATATTCCCAAGAGTAGTATTGCTGGATCCTGAGGTAGGTTGATTCCCAATTTCCTGAGAAACCGCCACACTGATTTCCAAAGTGGTTGGACCAGTTTGCATTCCCACCAGCAGTGGATGAGTGTTCCCCTTACTCCACATTCTCTCCAGCATAGGCTATCATTGGTGTTTTTGATTTAGCCATTCTGACAGGTGTAAGATGGTATCTCAATGTTGTTTTGATTTGCATTTCCCTGATCGCTAAAGAAGTTGAACATGACCTTAAGTATCTTTTGGCCATTTGAACTTCTTCTGTTGAGAATTCTCTGTTCAGATTATTACCCCATTTTTTAATTGGGGTATTTAGAATTTTAATGTCTAGTTTCTTGAGTTTGTTATATATTTTGGAGATCAGTAGTTTGTCTGATGTGGGATTAGTGAAGATCTTCTCCCATTCAGTAGGATGCCTTTTAGTCTTAATGACTGTGTCCTTTGTTTTACAAAAGCTTCTCAGTTTCAGAAGGTCCCATTTATTCACTGTTGCTCTTATTGTCTGTGCCACGGGGGTTATACATAGGAAGTGGTCTCCTGTGCCCATGTATTGCAGGCTACTTCCCACTTTCTCTTCTATCAGGTTCAGTGTGGTCAGATTTATATTGAGGTCTTTAATCCATTTGGACTTGATATTTGGGCATGGTGATAGATAAGGATCTATTTTCATTCTCCTACAGGTTGACATCCAGTTATGCCAGCACCATTTGTTAAAGATGCTTTCTTTCTTCCATTGTATAATTTTAGTTTCTTTGTCAAATATGAGGTGTTCATAGGTTTGTGGGTTAATATCCGGGTCTTCAATTCTATTCCATTGGTCAACGTCTCTGTTTTTATGCCAATACCAAGCTGTTTTCATTACTGTAGGTCTGTAATAGTTTGAAGTCAGGGATGGTAATGCCTCCGGAAGTTCCTTTATTGTAGAGGATTCTTTTGGCTATCCTGGGCTTTTTGTTTTTCCATATAAAGTTAGTTATTGTTCTCTCAAGGTCTATGAAGAATTTTGTTGGGATTTTGATGGGGATTGCATTGAATCTATAGATTGCCTTTGGTAGAATTGCCATTTTTACTATATTGATCCTACCAATCCAGGGGCATGGGAGATCCTTCCATTTTCTGGTATCCTCTTCTATTTCTTTCTTCAAGGCCTTAAAGTTCTTGTCAAATAGATCTTTCACTTCCTTGGCTAGTGTTACCCCCAAGATACTTTATGCTATTTGTGGCTATTGTGAAAAGTGATGTTTCTCCGATTTCCTTCTTTGCTTCTTTATCCTTTGTGTATAGGAGGGCTACTGATTTTTTTGAGTTGATCTTGTTTCCTGCCATATCACTGAAGGTATTTATCAGCTGTAGGAGTTCTTTGTAGAGTTTTTGGGGTCACTTATGTACACTATCATATCTTCTGCAAATAAGGAAAGTTTGACTTCTTCCTTTCCAATTTGAATCGCCTTAATCTCCTTATGTTGTCTTATAGCTATTGCTAGAACTTCAAGCACTATATTGAAGAGATATGGAGAGAGTGGACAGCCTTGTCTTCTTCCTGATTTTAATGGAATCGCTTTGAGTTTCTCTCCATTTAATTTGATGGTAGCTGTCGGCTTGCTGTATATTGCTTTTATTATATTTAGATATGATCCTTGTATCCCTAATCTCTCCAAGACCTTTATCATAAAGGGGTGTTGAATTTTGTCAAATGTTTTTTCAGCATCTAATGAAATGATCATATGGTTTTTTTTCTTTCAGTTTATTTATATGATGGATTACATTGATAGATTTTCATATGTTGAACCAGCCCTGCCTCTCTGGGATGAAGCCTACTTGATCATAATGAATGATTTTTTTATGTGTTCTTGGATTCGATTTGCCAGTATTTTATTGAGAATTTTTGCATCGATGTCCATAAATGAGACTGGTCTGTAATTCTCTTTTTTGGTTGTGTCTTTGTGTGGTTTTGGTATCAGGGTAACTGTAGCTTCATAAAAAGAGCTTGGCAATGACCCTTCTGTTTCTGTTATGTGAAACACCTTAAGGAGTATAGGTATTGGCTCTTCTTGGAAGTTCTGGTAGAATTCTGCATTAAAACCATCTGGTCCTGGGCTATTTTTGGTTGGGAGGTTTTTGATGACAGCTTCTATTTCCCTGAGACTTATAGGTCTATTTAAATTGTTCACCTGGTCTTGATTTAATTTCAGTAGATGGTATTTATCTAAAAAACTGTCCATTTCTTTTATATTTTCCAATTTTGTGGCATACGGCATACAGGCTTTTTTATTAAGACCTAATGATTCTCTGAATTTCCTCAGTGTCTGTTGTTATGTCCTCCTTCTCATTTCTGATCTTGTTAATTTGAGTGTTCTCTCTTCGCCTTTTGATTAGTTTGGATAGGGGTTTGTCAATCTTGTTGATTTTCTCAAGGAACCAGCTCTTCGTTTCATTGATTCTTTGGATTGTTTTCTGTGTCTCTATTTTGTTGATTTCAGCCCTCAGTTTGATTATTTCCAGTCTTCTACTCCTCCTGGGTGATTCTGCTTCTTTTTTTTCTAGAGCTTTCAGGTGTGCTGTTAAGTCACTAATGTGTGCTTTCTCCATTTTCTTTATGTGGGTACTAAGTGCTATGAACTTTCCTCTTAGCACTGCTTTCATAGTGTCCCATAGGTTTGGGTATGTTGTGTCTTTATTTCCATTGAATTCAAGGAAGACTTTAATTTCTTTCTTTATTACTTCCTTGACCCAGGAGTGGTTCAGTAGTTGACTGTTCGGTTTCCAAGAGTTTGTAGGCTTTCTGGAGGTGGAATTGTTGTTAAATTCTAACTTTACTCCATGGTGATCGGCTAAGACACAGGTGGTTACTCCAATTTTTTTGTATCTGTGGATGTTTGCTTTGTTACCAAGTATATGATCAATTTTCGAGAAGGTTCATGAGATGCTGAGAAGAAGGTATATTCTTTCCTGTTTGGGTGGAATGTTATATAGATGTCTATTAAGTCCATTTGATTCATTACATCTGTTAGTTTTCGTATATCTCTGTTAAGTTTCTGTCTGGTTGACCTGTCCATTGGTGAGAGAGGAGTGTTGAAATCTCGTACTATTAGTGTGTGGGGTTTGATGTGTGCTTTGAGTTCTAGTAATGTTTCTTTTCCATGTGTGGGTGCTTTTGTATTAGGGGCATACATATTCAGGATTGAGACTTCATCCTGATGGATTATTCCTGTTAAGAGTATAAAATGTCCATCTCCATCTCTTCTGATTGATTTTAGTTTGAAGTCAATTTTGTTCGATATTAATATAGCCACACCCGCTTGTTTCTTAGGGCCGTTTGCTTGAAAACCCTTTTCCCAACCCTTTACTCTGAGATAATGTCTGTCTTTGTGGTTGAGGTTTATTTCTTGTAAACAACAGAATGTTGGATCCTGTTTTCGTATCCATTCTCTCAACCAGTGCCTTTTTATAGGTGAATTGAGTCCATTGATATTAAGGGATATTAATGACCAGTGGTTGTTAACTGCGGTTATTTTTTTGGGGGGGGGGGTTGTAGAGTTTGTGTGTTTCCTTCTTTGAGTTGTGCCAGTGGAGGGTTGTTAGATGTCTGTGTTATTATGGGTGTTGTTTGCTTCCTTTAGTTGTGGTTTTCCTTCTAGTACTTTCTGTAAGGCTGGGTTTGTGGCTATGTATTGCTTAAATTTGTTTTTATCCTGGAATATCTTGTTTTCTCCATCGATGGTGAAAGAAAGCTTTGATGGGTATAGTAGTCTGAGCTTGCATCCATGGTCTCTTAGTTTCTGCAACACATCTATCCAAGACCTTCTGGCTTTCATGGTTTCCATAGAGAAGTCAGGTGTTATTCTGATAGGTTTACCTTTATATGTTACTTGACCTTTTTCCATTGCAGCTCTTAATATTCTTTCTTTATTCTGTATGTTTTATGTTTTTATTATTATATAGCGAGGGGATTTTTTTTTTGATCCAGTCTATTTGGTATTCTGTATGCTTCTTGTACCTTCATAGGAATATCCTTCTTTAGGTTGGGAAAGTTTTCTTCAATAATTTTGTTGAATATATTTTCTGGGCCTCTGAGCTGTGCTTCTTCTCCTTCTTCTACCCCTATTATTCTTAGGTTTGGTCTTTTTATGGTGTCCCAGATTTCCTGAATGTTTTGTGTTAAGAATTTGTTGGATTTGCTGTTTTCTTTGATTTCCTCTATAGTATCTTCAGTGTCTGAGATTCTTTCTTCTATCTCTTGTATTCTGTTGGTTATACTTGTCTCTGTAGTTCCTGTTCATTTACCCAGATTTTCCATATCCAGCCATCCCTCGGTTTGTGTTTTCTTCATTGCCTCCATTTCAGTTTTCAAGACTTGAACTGTTTCTATTACCTGTTTGATCACTTTTTCTTGGTTTTCTTGGGTATCTTTTGAGAGATTTATTCATTTCTTCTAACTTTTTGTTAGTCTTCTCATCCATTTCCTTAAAGGAGTTTTTCACATCCTGTTTAGGGGCCTCTATTATTTTCATAATGCTACGTTTAAAGTCGATTTCTTCTACTTCTTCTGGAATAGGGTGTTCAAGTCTTCCTGTTGCGTGTTCACTGGATTCTGGTGTTGTCATGTTGCTTTTCAGGTTGTTGGAGGAATCCTTGTATTGGCGCCTGCCCATCTTTTCCTTCAAGTGTGGCCAGGAGAGTCTTGGCGTCTTGTTCCAATCTTTGCTGTGACTGATTGTGTACTTGGGGGATTTTCTTGGTCTGCCCTCTCTAAGGACCCCTCAGCACTGGAGCTGGCTGTGCTGGTGGATCTAAAGACCCGGCAGATAGAAAGGAGTGCCCTCTGGTTGGATCTCTCCAGTGCAGGAGCAGGAACTCTTCCTGGGCAAAGGACCTCGCTGACAATAGGGCAGGCTTGGGGGAGGCAGGGTCGTGTGGAACAAAGAAGCCCCTGCAGCAGGGGCTGGAGAGGCCCTGTACTCAATTCCTGAACCATCTGGCTGGACGGACACACACCTACCCCTTTGGATGGATCTCCTCTGTGCAGGAGCAGGAAGTCTTCCCGGGACAAAGACCCCGCAGACAATACGGCAGGCTTGGGGGAAGCAGGGTCATGTGGAACAAAGAAGCCACTGCAGCAGGAGCTGGAGGGGCCCTGCACTCGGCTCCCCGACCGGCCGGCCGGGTGGGCACACACTCACCCTTCTGGATGGATCTCCTCTGTGTAGGAGCAGGAGGTCCTCCTGGGCCAAAGACCATGCAGACACTAGGGCAGGCCCTCTAGATGGATCTCCTCTGTGCAGGAGCAGGACGTCCTCGAAACTCCACATCCTATAAAAAGGTTCAGATCAAGTACACAACAGAGCAAGGGAAAGCAAGGCAAAAAAATATCTTTCATAAACAAAGACAAGGGTAAATGGAAGACAAAATCCTACATGATACAATGTATATAGGAATACAGAAAAGATCACCTTCAGGCTACTCCTGCACACCCGTCTTCAGAACTAGGGGTACTTTAGAAAATATCTCCACTAGCCTCTTTATAAAGGTCTCTGAGTTTCTAAAACCTAGGTGATTTGAGGATACACTGTGTTGGAGAGCTAGACCGTGAACTCAAGAGACCACACACACACACACACACACACACACACACACACACACACACACACACACGCACACACATACACATGACAATGTCTGCTGCAAACAACCCAAGGGAGGAGAACCTTGGGATCTCTGTGCAGTCTGTGTTCCAGACGGGATCACGGCAGAGAACTGAGTGTCACCGAAAGTTTTCTGCCCAGGCTCAAGAGGCACCAAAGCTTTTCCATGAGGGAAGCTGGAAAGAGAGGGAAAGGGGCACCAGGCAGGAAGCACCAGGAAACGGTGAATTAAATGGCTGACGCCTCTGAAGCAGATGCAGACTGAGCAGGTCACTCAGAAGTGTGAGGATTTCAAGTGCTAATCAAGATGGAGGAAACTGCATCCTAGACTCTTCCCTGCTGATTACAGTATAAAATTCTCCCAGAAGACAAAAGTGGGAAGTAGGAGGGAGAAGCAGGAAAGGGACCCTCGGCACATGGGTGAACTGTGTCCTCTTTTAGCCCGCAGCTCTCACACAGAGGGCCCTACATCAGGAGACTGAGACAGACACACACACAAATAGTGACCCTTCAAAGGAACCCTCCATTTTCTGCTCAGATTACTAAGAAAAAGACAAAAGGCTCCTGTGTTCCAGAGAATGTGGGTAAACAACTGACTGCTTAGTTTTTTGTCAACCTGACACAAACTAGAGTCATCTGGGAAGAGGGAAGCTAATTGAGGAATCACCTCCATCAAGCTGGCCTGTCAGCATGTCTGTGGAGAATTTCTTTGCTAAAATGATTCACATGAGAGGGCCCAGGCCACTGTGGACAGGGCTACCCTTGGCAGGTGGTGCTGGGTTACATAAGAAATCAGGCTGAGCAAGCGACAGAAAACAAGCCAGTAAGCAATGTTCCTCCATGGTCTCCGCTTCAGTTCCTGCCTCCAGGTCCCTACTTTGACTTTCCTCCATGATGAACTGTATCCTGTAAATCAAATATATCATGTCCTCCCTAAGTTGCTGTTGCTCATGGTGTTCATCACAGTAACAGAGAACCAAACTAACACAGAACCCACTTATTTATATTTATGCACCAACCTCAGGCCAGTCCTGCTTGCTGAGCTATGGAGTTAGCACTCCCATCATCCAAAACTTCATCTTTCTGGCCATATCCTTGTGTTCCAGAAAAAAAAAAGAGAAGAGAAACCCTATATTTTCCTCTCTTAACTCCTGTCACTGTGAGCTCTACAGCAGTCCAGCCCTGCATAACTGCACAGGAAACTAACAGGTGGTGTAGGCATTCCTTCTATTTGTGTGTTGCTTTCATTGGTTAATGAATAAAGAAACTGCCTTGGCCTAGTTGATAGGGCGAAACTTAGGTAGGTGGAGAAAACAGAACTTAATGCTGGGAGGAAGAAGGGCAGAGTCAGAGAAGCCATGGATCCTCTGCCTGAGATGGACGCCGGTTAGAATCTCTGGTAAGCCACTGCCATGTGGCGATACACAGATTAATGGAGATGGGTTAAACTAATATGTAAGAGTTAGCCAATAAGAAGTTAGAGCTAATGGCCAAGCAGTGTTTTAATTAATACAATTTCTGTGTGGTTATTTTGGGTGTAAGCTAGCTGGGCGGCTGGGACAAACAAGGGACCCTCTCCTTACAACAGGAACACACCTGCGTGCACACATGCATGAACGCACACGTGTGTGCATACACACATGCACACATCCCACAGTGAGGACATCCTCTCAGTTTCCCAGGACTCTCCATTCTTGCAGAAGTCTCATCCTATCTCCTCCCAGAGCTGCTCATGACCTCGTCCAGCCCTCAATTATTGAGGCTCTGGTTCACTAATACTAGGTCTCCCTGACCTATGCTTGCTTTTTGCTTTGTTTGTTTTGTCTGTTTTTCTGGCTTGTTTGTTTAGGAGGGTGCTGTTCTGAGACAAAGTGTCACTGTGTAGCCCAGGCTAATCTCAGACTCTTAACAACCCTCCTACCTCAGCCTCCCAAGCGCTGGGGGATATATGTAAGCCACCACACTCAGGTGAAGCTGTGTCTTCTATTAGACTATTAAGAGCAAACACCAAGAACTCCCTAAACTGAGCCTAGTAGAGGAAGCCAACAGGAGAGTCTAGCCTACATTAGACAGAGGCCTGCAAGGAGCGTGACTCCCCAAGGGGAATATGGAAGTAAATGTAGACTTCAGGCTGGATGCTATGGCTCGCACCTCGGCTACCTGGCAAGTTCCGTCTCAAGAAAACAAAACAAAAATAGATTGTCCCCCATTTGGAGCTCATGGGTATCTGAGGGACTCCCTTTAGAAACTAAAGAGCCTATGGAGACACTGTCAAAGGCAACAACAAGGAGGTTCTTGTCATTATCCTGATCAACATGATCACAGGAACTCTTTTTCATTTGGTCAGAGAAATTCAATAAAATCAGAAATCTGAACTGCAAGTGGGTGAGGACACTACAGTACGCAAGCTGCTGCCCTTTATATACAAAGATTGTTTTTAGACAAGATCTTATTTATACAGCCCAGGCAGGCCTGGAACTCACAGTCTTCCCACCCCTGCCTTCCTCGGCACTGGGACTACAGGTGTGTACCAGACTCAAAGAACTTTCTAGTCACTGGATGGTGGCACACACCTTTAATCCCAGCACTAGGAGACAGAGACAGGAGGATCTCTGTGAGTTTGAGGTCAGTCTGGTCTACAGAGCAAGTTCTAGGACAACCAGGGTTGTTACACAGGGAAACCGTGTCAAAAAAGAAAAAGAAAGATCTTTTTAGTCCAGAAAAATACATGTTGCCAGAAAAGCAAATGAGATAAAAGACAGAAAATGATGACATATGAACACGCAGTATCAAACTTTGTTAACCAAGAAGTACAAATTAAAACAGGAAGTTTTCTCATCACATAAACTGTGTGCGTTCACATGTGTGCATATGTGTGTGCCACTACACATGTGTGCGCATGCATGTGGAAGTCAGAGGTTATCCTCCCATGCCATTCCTCAAGTGCTATCCACCTTGTGTTTTACTTTAGTTTTTGTTTTTCATTTAAAACAGTTTTAATTTTTCTAAGTATCTTTCAACTTAATCAGTATATAAAGCTTTTTCTTCAAAATAACTTAAAACCACAACTTTGGGGGTAGACATTTTAAAAGTGCAATTTTGCATTTCTCCTTTCTTTTTCTTAAATATATATTTATTATGTATACAGTGTTCTCCCTGCATGTGTGTCTATACACCAGAAGAGGGCGCCAGATCTCATTACAGATGGTTGTGAGCCACCATGTGGTTGCTGAGAATTGAACTCAGGACCTCTGGAAGAGCAGGCAATGCTCTTAACCTCTGAGCCATCTCTCCAGCCCCTGTATTTCTTCTTTCTTAATCCTTAGTAGATCATCCATTCCGTGGTAAAATTGGGAGCGTGGCAGTAGACCAGGACACATGTCATAAAGGCAGCATCCTGGACACTGATATAAAAAGTGAAATAGCTCTAGGATTGAAATAAATGTATCATAAGAAAACTGCATCATTCTCCCTGAAAGCCCTTGTGGATAAGGACGTTGCACTGACCACTGACAGTCCTGGGAAAGCAGACCAAGTCTCCATGTCTCTTCCCAAAGGAGCAGCGAGGATTTTGCTTAATCTTTACTATGCCAACTGGTAATGTCTCCCTTCTAAAAGCTAAATTCCCTTAAACTCAAACAAATGTGGCAAACAGAATCTATACACCTTTTCACTTTGTTCTGGGGACAGGGTCTCTCACTGGCCCGGAGTTTACGAAGAGCACTAGACTGGTCTTTGAGCCCTAGAGAGGTCTCCTCCTCAGAGCAGGAACCGACAGCGTTTGTCATCACATTGGCTTTTTACATGGGTCTCGGGACTTGAACTCAGGTCCTCACGTTTGCCAAGCATGCACACTCCACTTACAGCCAACATCGACAAAATGAGCAGAGATTTTTTTTCCCATGTACTATTGGTAAAAATGTAATTTAACACACGTTTCTGCATAGAACTCTGGAAAAGATAATTAAAAACCTTAAATGTACCACCATCTCTTTTGAGTCAATAACTATTTTTAACACTATCTCACTGCCATGACCATTTTGAGGAATTCACAGAAGGATTCTGAGTGGTGGCATGGGCGGCACTTGCAATGGTGGGGAAAGTGCATAAGACTTCAGTACTTAAAGCTAGGAGGGCCTAAATAAATCATGACAAATCAAACAACAGAATACCACATAGCCACTTAGAGAATAGTAGTGTATACATACAGAAATACAGAAAAATATCCAAAGTATGTTGTTAGGCAGAAAAGCTGGACGTGTGGTCTAAATTCATTTCTGTAAAACAGATTGGATGATGAGAGAGAGAGCTGCAAAATGCTACACTCTGTTAAGAGAGACTATATTAAGCTGGAGAGATGGCTCAGCAGTTAGGAGCACTGGCTGCTCTTCCAGAGGATCGGGGTTCAATCCCCAGCACCCACAGGGTAGCTCACAACTGTCTCTAACTCCAGTTCCAAGGGATCTGGTGTCCTCTTCCAGCTTCTGTGGGCACTGCATGAAAGTCGTGCACCGACATACATGCAGACAGAACAGGAATATGCATAAAAGTAAATAAGTCCTATTTGTAGAAGTTTTTAAAGAGAGGGGATATACATTCACTTCTGTTTCCTTGGAGAGAGATGTCCCCTAAAATCCCCTGGTCTGCCTCCACCCTTAACTCCTTTTATCTCTGGGGAGGAGGGTGATTTGCCTGGTTGGTAAATATGAGGACAGCCAACTATCCTGGCTGGCTCCTCCCTCCACCCTTTCAAGCCATGGGCTGTAGCAAAGACAGTCTCTGTCTCCACCACTCCCCCAGGTCAGGAGTCACCCGACCTGGTGCCAGCTACAATTGGGTGCCCCCTAACACTGGGTGACACCCCCAGCGTTTCTTTTTCAGTGCTAATGGTGTCCTGGCCATTATCGGTATCCTTGGCTGTGTGCCTCCATTTGTCTGGGAACCCAGAAGGTCCTGGGAAGTAGAATAGAATTTATTGTGTTTCCTTGGAAGCCCCAGCATATATCAGGCAGCGCTGTTGGTGAGATGTGATTAAAAAATAAAATAAAATAAAAGCTACTTGATGAACTGCTATGACGAATTCATGAGAAACAGTACCGGGGGCTAGAACTGTTTCCGAATTCAGAAGATGAGCAAAGCAGGCAATAAGGAAGTCAAAGAGCTTGATGCTCAGCAAGGAAGTTCCAGTAAGAGCCACCTCTCCCGTGGTTCCTCAATCCATTCCTCCCCTTCTTTCTGGGCACGTCTACAGAGCCCCTGCCTCCTGCTATCCCATCTTCCCAAAAGAACTCTGGTTTCCATGGATTCATCCGCCCTTACACTCTATTCTGAGAAAGTGCATTCTACCAGGGTGGAACTTGACTTGAGCCCATTCTGTTCCCCTGATCTCAGTTACTGGTTCACGAAAGAAGGGGCCATGGGGTTGGGCCAATCAAGAGGTAACTTGGAATGGAGGTGCAGAGCGGGAATTTTTATTTCTGCCCCCTGAGACACCAGCCAAGAAATACGACTCTGAAGGTTGTTCGTCAGCTTAAAACTAAGCAGCTGGTACCACGCAAAGCTTAACAACGAAACCAAGAGCATAGCTCTCAAAGCAGCTTGAGCGAGAATGGATGCTGGGCACACGGAGACGGTAAAACAATAAGCCCGCACTAACTATAAAGAGGGAAGACTCAGAGAGCTGGGACATGGCTCCCGAATCTTTGGGACTGGGTCATCTGGGTAACCGGCCTTCCTGAAGCTAACATTCTCTACAGTGGGGTATAGAGCAGCCCCACCCTGGAGTTACTACGCACCAGAAGAGAACCCTAGAGGCATCCAGCTCACCGTAAATGCGGGGCATGCGCTTTCCTGCATGCCAAACTCGGGCTCACACTTCTTGCGTGGCCTTTGAAAGAACTCTGGCCAAATAGAGCACAGGAGCAAGGCTCTGGCAGACTTTGCTCTTCTCTCACATTTCCTCTGCTAAAAGCCTTTAGATTACAGCCCATCAAGGTCTATTCCTTTATTGGGCCACTTCCTCCTCCTGAGATCCAGTTATCAAAGTGTTGAAGCGGTGATTTCACACAGGGGCTCAGCCCCAGCGGCAGTCACCTCCAGGATGGCTTCCTCCCTGCCTCAGGTTCCCGTCCTTCATCCCCTCAGAGTTCCACCCCACTGCTAGCCCTTCTCCTCTGCTGCCTCTGGACCGCCCACCCCACTGAGGGCTCAGCAGGTCTCTGGCCAGTGCAGTCAGGACAGGTTCTTAACTTTCTTTTCCCTTAACTCTACCCCTGCTTTCTAATTATCCTTATTTCTGATTTCAACATATCCCAGTCTTTGGATTTGTAAGCCTTTTGTTTTCTCCAAGCCTGAAAACACCTCTTTAAGGGTGACTGACTTTTGTGGCAAAAGTAATTCAAAACAGGGGTAAAGAGAAAGTGTGGCATCTAACTGGCCCTGAGGGCGTAGGTGTGGGAGAACCGGCCCTGAGGGTGTGAAAGCAGGAGAATGGACCCTCGTCCCTTATTTACCACTGCAAGGGGTAAACTAGCCAGGGCAACGCTGGAGAGCGCCCCCTGGTGGCGAAGACAAGTAAGAGCTGACCAATCCTGCAGCTACCCAAGGTTACTTGTTGGCTCACCCCAACATCTACCCCGTCTATGATCTGCTGGTGGGTGTGGGTGTGGGTGTGGGTGTGTGTGTGTGTGT